>JABTXL010021554.1:4572382-4751435 GCA_025134845.1 Neodon shergylaensis
AGAAAGAAAGAAAGAAAGAAAGAAAGAAAGAAAGAAAGAAAGAAAGAAAGAAAGAAAGAAAGAGAAAGAATGAACAAAGAAAGAAAGACAGTGAGAAAGAAAAACAAAGGAAAGGCGGTGGGTGTTTACCTCAGGTTAGAAGTAGCAGTTGAGTTCGGATCAACAAACTAGATGTGGGCTGAGGCTGTGAGAGGTGGCAGTTGAAGGCATTGTGACAGCATTGAAAAAGCTTAGAGATGACAGCATGACACTGAGGGATTCAGCAACTCCCAAGCATATGCAGGCATGTACTGCTGCTTTAGCACAAAAAGAGAATAGAGATTCCTAATGAGGAGATGACTCATGGAGGAAAGGCTGCATTATGCAGTGTCCTCAGTGAAAGAAGGGAAGGAAATGTACTCCAAACCAAACTGCTCAAATGAATCACTGGGAAATGATGGGATAAACTTAATGTAGCTGGAGTATTCACTGACATGAAAATGTAGCTTCAAGATAAAAAGTCTCCATATCTCTTAAGGTTTCATTCTAGAACAGTTTGGAACACATACACAAACACGCACACACAAGTTCTAATCTTCAAAAATCCTGCCTTGCAATTCTAGCTTCATCCCTAATGTATGAGTCTGGGAAATGGATCCCCTGGACACTGGGCATTAATTTTTATAACTGCTTCAATCGCATTAGCTTTTCTTGTAGACCAGATAAGAACCTGGTAGGGAAAGTGAAGTCACAAGTAATAAACCAACAGTGATGATTTTATTGTCAGAACAGGCATTTTTAAAGTTCATCGTAAATTGTTCTTAAAATCCAAAATTTAACACAATTTCTGACTTTAAAAGCTGTGTGTGTGTGTGTGTGTGTTTATGATTTTACACACCTGTGTGTGTCTACTTGTAGAGGTCATAAGAAGGTATAAGGTCTCTTGAAACTTTAGGTTCATGTAGTTATAAGGTAGAATGGATTCTCAGCACAGAACCCATATTTTCTGATAATGCTAAGGCTGCTGTCCAGTCCCAAGAACTATTTTTTAAAGGTATTTGCTTGCTTATCATGCACTGTAAAGCACAGGTGACGATTTCTTTACATACTTACCACATAGAACATGTAAAAAAAAAGATGCAGCCAAAGAAATTAAACACAGTAGGTTATCTGACATGAAACACCCTTAAGTTTTCACCCTGAGCCCTTCTTAGAAAATAGATCCTAAATCAATTCCTTTTTTATAGGGTTGCATTTTACTGTTGTTACTGTACTGGAAAAAAAACCATGTAGATAGAGCTAGGGAAAGGATATTGGTACACAGTCTTGAGAAACTGTTGAGAGAAACACACTGAGTAAATTGGAAAAGATTAGACATCCAGTTTCCAAGGAAGCCCTATTTCATCATAGTCTTCAACAGTAATTTACCTGTTGACTTTGGTGAATTTTCATGGAGATAGAGCAGGGTATGGGTCAGCCTTATCTCCTCTCTTTTAGATGTTCACAGAACCATTTTGATCTTATGAAAACTAAAGACAAGATTATGAAAGAGCTGAGCGGTGGTGGCACATGCCTTTAATCCCAGCCCTTGGGTAAAAGAGGCAGGGGGATCTCCAAGTTCAAGTTTAGTCTTGTCTATATCATGAGTTATATCATGATATATATCAGGATATCCAGTGGTACTCTCAGAAACCATGTCTGGGAAAACCAAAAACCAAAGCCTAACCAACCAACCAAAACTAACAAAAAAATTAGGGCACATTGGAAACATCTATGTCTGACATACAAAGACTAGTCATAATGGCTTCAGTTCACAAAGTTGGTTGACAGGCATGCCATATTGAACTATGCATCTAAGGGCATGCACATTGAGTATTATAATTAATGAGGAAGATATTTCAGCTTCTCCTTGAATGTTGAACATTCTTTTTATCATTACCATCTGTTTTGTTTTTACCTATGGTGACTTTTATTCTTCTTTAAAATTTATAATATCAGTGATGGTCTTGCAAAGTAAGTCTGTCTGCGTATAATTGAGATGCTTAAAGGAGACTCCAGTCTTCACAAACTTGGTCAGTGATTTTGCAGAAGGGTCTATTCGTGTGGGGCAATTCTGTATTCTGTCAATTACGTTTTAAATAAATACTGATTGGTCAGTAGCTAGGCAGGACAACCAGACAGGAAGTAGAGGCAGGTCAGTAAGAACAGAAGAATTCTTGGAAAAAGGAAGCCCATTCCTCCCCAGTCTTGTCCGGACACTGAAGAAGGAAGATGTGACCTACCCTGCTGAAAAAGGTACCAAGCCATGTGGCTAACATATATTAGAAAAATGGAATAATGTAAGTTATAAGAGTTAATAAGAAGTCTGAGCTAATGGGCCAATCAGTTTATAACTTAATCAGGCCCTCATGCTACAGGTCTAAAATAATGAGGTCAAAACTGTGTGATCTATGCTGTTCACCATGGTGTATGCAGCTATATTTAAAACATGGTAAGCATGATTAAGGGGTCAATTTTTAAAATGATATGGTATATCATTTAAATTTCTAATAAAGTTGCTGGATGGCTTTGTGAGTAAGTCATTAAACAGCACACATCATTAAGGTTTTTAAATTTCAAAATCAAGTGAATAGATAGGTTTAGGTTTAAAAACATTTAAAGTCTTAATACGAAGCTCCCAGGAGAACCTGTGAAACTCTTTCTCATGTGTAAATAAAAATAAAAGTGTATCAAGTTGCCATAGAATAGTCCTCCTCTTTCTGATGCTGGAAAATTAAGCTCTAATTTCAAAGCTCCAGGGGAGAACTGAGGCATCAGAGTTGACATTTACATAAGAGCATGACCCACCAGGGTCTTTACAATAAAAGCCTATTCTGCTTCTGTTTACATGGAGAAACACACAAAAGAATTAGGAACTAAGAAAACACTTTTAATAGTAATCTTTATGGATTCAGGTAGGCAGATGGATATGGGAACAATATAGCAAAAAGAAAATAAGGACATCTTTCTTCTTCCTACAAAAAGGATGCAAAAATATACATTATTGTTATTATAATAATTTTTATTTTTGCCATTTTAAATTTCTTTTGAGAATTTCATAAATGAGTATTGTATTTACATCATTGCCTTTCTCCTCCTCATACCTTCATCTACCACAGTGTTCCTAAATCCATAATTACTTTTTAAAAAATCATTATTGTTACATATGTAGCTTATATGGTAGTTTGAATGAAAAATGGCCCACATTGGCTCATGTAATTGAAAATTCAGTTCCCACTTGGTGGGAGTGTTTAGTGATAATTAAGAAGTAGGGCCTTAGTGGAGAATGTGTGCCACAGAAGGTGAGCTTTGTAATCTAAAAACCTCATGCTATCTCTAGTTAGTTATATCCATGCCTGTTGCCTATGGATCAGGATGTAAGTTCTTGGCTACTCCCTCAGCATCAAGCTGGCCTGCCTCGTGCAATACACCCATTGAGGATGATCATGATCTTTAGTTATCTGGAATCATGAGATCAAATAAACTGTTTATTTTACATATTTCCTTTGTCATGCTGCTCTTCACGGAAATAGAAAAGTAAACAAGACAGTATAGAAATAATATTTAATGATGAAAATATAGAAATCATATAGAATTTTGTTGTGCGAGACCGATTGTTCATTTCCTGAATGCCATACTCCCGAAAAAACTATATTATTTAAAACACTGGTTGGCCAATGACTTCTAGCATATTCCTAGCACGCTCTTACATATTAAATACCTCATTTCTATTAATTTATATTTTACCATGTGGTTCTGGTCTACTGGCAAGGTTCCAGCTGGCAGCTTGTGTCTTTCCCCTCTGGCAGCTAAATGGTGTCTTTTAATTCTGCCTCCGTTTTCCCAGCATTCAGTTTAGTTTTCTCTGCCTACCTCTTCTTCTGTTTTATAGGTTCCAAACAGCTTTTTTATTAACAACTGGTATTCATGGCATACAGATGGGAATTCCACACCAAAATTTGTTATCTATAAATATAAATTATGGCTAATTTAGTTATACAAATGTATAAATTCATCAAGCCTACTAAATATATATACACATGCTATTTGTACTCATAATTTTTATAATTAAAGTTATTAAAATTGTAATAACAATTTTATGATCATGAAGGATTATGACAAACCCATATTGAGTGTGCAACAGAACATCTAAAGAACATGTGAAGGACTAGAAAGATGCTCAGCTGATGAAGTTATGCTACATAAGCAAGAAGACCTGAGTTCGATTCTCTAGTGCATCTTTACAGAGCTCAGGGAGATGACACATGCTGTAGACGTGGAGACAGAATATAGTCAGTCTAGCCCAATTAGCTAGCCTTAAGCCAGTGAATGATTCTCTTTTGGTAAAGGACATGTAAGTGTTGGAGAAACGCACTGGGTTGTTTTCTGGCCTCTGAACACATGTGTACTTGCACATATACATATAAGTACATTTTCTCACACATACCCATGCACATACCCATATACACATTTGCCCACATGTTAACCTATAAACACACACACAGACACACACACACAGATATACACATCGCTTGCTCTGCATCGATAATAAGGTAAATAAAGATGTGCTGGATTTGAGCAAACCATTAATTTTTGTATATTGAGTCAACACTTTTTTCTTATTTTGAATAACTTCTCCACCTCCTCTTGCCACTTTTTTTCTAAATTTTACTAGCATTTCAATTTTGTATTTTAATACATAAAGCTTGCCTGGGGATCGGGAGAGTAAAACAGCCACTGTGGTCAGCCTTACAGCCATGCAATGGTAACACACACCTTTAATCCCAGAAGCTACACAAACTGCCATAGAAATCACCCTTTAATCCCGGTGGGGCACATCTTTAAACCCGGAGGGGCATGTCTTTAAACCCAGAACTAGAGAGGATTATAACTTGCAGACACTGTTTCATTCTGAGATTTCTGGAGACAGGATCCCCATTTTCAGACTGAGGTCGAGATGAGCGGCTGGCTGTTTTGCCTTTTGGAGCTTCCGGTTGAGCGCCAATTTCTCTCTCTGAGTATTTATTAATCATGCTTCACTAAGAGGCTTACCATTTAATTAATGAGTGGTATAAACTATACTCACACAAAATATATAAGGAATAGTCATAGCTTAGTCACCATTTTTAATCAATGCCCATTTTTTCTTAATAACTTCATTAGATCACCGAATAAAGTCAGAATAAATGGCTAACGGAGTTAATTTTGATATTGTTGCTTGATCTACTTCATAATATGTAGTCATGCAAATTAAGAGAAGATAGAGTAACTAAAGATTCTAATTTTTCAAAGTCATCACAAATACATGGTAAAATATAGAAGAAACTATAGATTGTCTTAGAAAAGAGATAAGCAGAAAATGAAAATGCAAGAGTAATACACTAAGAGTCTTGATTTGGAAAGACTGCGTGCATGCATGGATTGGGCCAAGGGATTGAGTGATAACTCTAGCATGTGGCTAATTTTATTCTTGGTGACGGTTTATGATAAAGTTTTTTTCTGACAGAAAATTCAATATATTGTGCAATTGACACAAAAGAAATACTTTGTTTAACATACTTATAAAATGTTAAAATCATTAAGGCAGATTTTATTGCATGTCTAAATGAGTAACTTCCATTTACTAATATAAGGAAAAATGATGACTAGATGTAAAAACAGTATTTTAAGCTTGTACATTGTCAAACAAGAAAATGGATTACAAAGAGGGGTATTTAGCAAAGTTAATATATCACATTGAACAAAAAGTGTAGTAAGATGTTCTGTACTGTTTTACTTTTCCTAGCTGTCCTCAATAATCTTCATCCTTCATTTTTTCTTTCTTTATTTTGAACAATCAATGGTTTTGTCATGTAAAATGGAAAAAGTGGTTCGAAAGTAATAGACGCTTGTGTGTTGTAGATGAGTACTACTGATGGGCTACATGACTGTATCCTGAATTCTAGCATGTACTATGGTATACAGCAAATAAAACAAAGTCAGCAGGGTCATGATAAGCTTCCAGAGACTGGATAAGTCTTTGTGCATATTAATTGCAAATGGGTTATTGCAGACTTAAAGTTTTGTTATTGGGGATTATTATACACACATGCAGAGACACCCCCATATATATACATACATACATATATATATATTCATATTTATACATTCATGTTTCTAACTATTCCTCTTTTTAAGTTCCCTCACATCTGAACAGCATGTACATTTATGTAATAATAATTCCAAAAGCACTGAACTAATTTAAAAGTGTGCAGATGGTGTGGTCTGGTACTTTCATTCTAGACATTTGATATTTTTTTGCATTGGAATGCATAAAAAATAGCAGCTGTTTATAGGTTTAATATTGCAAGTTCAACCCCCCCAAAGAGCACTTCATGTTAACATTTACTTCATAAAATAATTTCAGATGCAAAATCATGGACTCGAGACACATTAGAATGCTTTTCTAGCATGTGTGTTATCCAAAGTTCATCTCCAAAAATTAACTAAATGCATAAAAAGATTTTCTCCTCGTTTGTTTCTTAAATCTGTTTTCTTTATACCTTTTTATCATAAATTAGCTATTACTGTTATAGCAAATAGCCTAGAGTTAATAGAATGTTATACATAATGACTTTAAGGACGTGAAAGAAATCCATCAGCAAAATAACTCCATCTAAGGAAATAATAAAATGGTGGTCTTACACATTTATTTTTTTTCTCTGACATTTCCAAACATGATAGTTTATTTTTTTTCAGTGTTATACATTTTAAAATCACTTATAATTTTATTTTACTATATTCTGTGGTGTGTTTATGTGTGCATGCCTAAGTGCCCATGCATGTTGTGTGGAATGAGTCCACGTGTGACGGGTGACAGTTTCTTCCAAGATTAAAACATTCCGTCATGTTTTTCTAAGTTTCTTTAAGGGATTTTTTTTATTTCCTCTTTAAAAACCTCTATCATCTTCATAAAGGCATTATTTGTAAGGTTATTTTCTTGTGTTTCAACTGCTCAGGATCATTTAGGTTCTGTTATTATAGGGTAGCTGGGCTCTGGTGATGCCATATTGCCCTTTCTCTTACTGATATTTGGGACTTGGCATCCCTAAATATGCCTTGCCTCTAATTAAAAAAGTGTTCTGAAGATGAAGGCTAGTATATGGAGCCTGAGTGGGGGGAGAATGAGGGAGTGGGGCATAGTATGTAGTTGCTGGGCAGGCACAAAGGGATTTAGTAGGTAGTGGGAGGTGTCTTGCTTGGGGTCCATAGGTCCAGACTTGCATCTGATAAAGTTACTGAGGCTATGGAACCTAATGTGGAGCCCAGGGAAGAAGCTACAGTCTAGACTTGTTGGGCAGGTATTAAGGAGTGTTAGGTGGCAGTGTGCAGTGTTTTACCTGGGGACCCTAGATATAGATGACCTCTGCTAAAACTGAAGTAATCTTCAGAAGTTGTAAACCAGTATATGAAATCTAAGTGTGGGGATGCAGCCTGGGCAGCCTGAAAGTGTTGAAAGTAGAGAGTGGGCAGTATCTTATTTTGGGTCCTTAAGACCAGCCTGGCTTCCAGTAAGGCTATTGGGGCTGTGGGAACTAGTAAGGAGGCCCAGGGAGAGGGCTCAGTCTGGAGTTGTTGGGTGGATTTAAAAAAAAAATATTAGTGTAATGAGGTGTTATGTTTCACTTTGTGTGCCTAGGACTTCTCTGGGCTCTGATAAAATTGCAGGGGCTGTTGACCCTAGTGTGGAGTCTAGAAAGAGGGTTTGTCTATAAACTTTGGAAAGGTACATTTTTATAAGTAATATATTTATTCTTCCAAGCATTATGTTCATGATAAACATATAAAATTCTATAAATTAAAAATGAATTTCCAAGAGAAATGCAGCCTAAAAGTAAATAAAAACAGATAAATATTTACAGAAGTATAAACAGAGTTCTAGCTCCTCCTTTGCATTGTTGCCATGAATGGATTCCACTATGAGGCTCTGAAATTCCCATTCCATATCTTTACTGTTTCTAAAGAAAGTCATATAGCAGAATCAATGGTACATTACAGTAGAATTGGCTACTTAATTCTGTAAAGTTGATATGCTAAGAAACTCAGCAGCAGAATACATAACTGTTATCTCCTGTTTGTTGGCAAGTCAAGGTAATGTTTAACAAATTCTGTAGAAATGAAAGAATTTAGCTGTGTTCATACTTAGCCAAGTTCAATGAGTAAAGTGAATGAATTGAGTAATACTGGAAGCTGCACTTAAAGTTACCACTGTTTCATAAATTAAAATTTTATTTCTGGGCTCTAAATTTTGTATTGATTATAAATTATGAATAATTAAATAACACATTTTTTATGCAGGTAAGCAGAGAAAGATTGTTATGTGTATCCAAAACAGAAAATGGAGTTAAAGAACACCACACACAGAACATGCACCTGTTGACAAAGGTAACTAATCTGCTAGAAAAGAGAATTCACTAATCTGCTCTTACATTTTTGTTGTTTAATATGACCTTAGTTTAACAGAAAATAAATTGAGCAAAAGGGTCACAGATAGAGCCTTGGTTAACGTAATTGAAAATTTTCTGGTTTTATGCTTACAAATGTTGTTTGGACAGCATCTTCTGCTATGGAATTATGTGAAAAAATATTGGTAGTTTTTGATGGAATAGAATTTCAAAGAAACTCAAATTCTGACCCCTTCAATTTCTTCATTTTCAATGCTGAAAAGAATAGAGTTCCTAAAATATCATCTTTCAAGGTTAGATCACTTATATCTTGCAGAAACTCAGTATGTGAACTTACCTTTGCTTCTTTGGGGTCATAAAGGATCAAAGGCAGGAAAAAACTCAAAAGCATCCCTAATATAGCATCAGTATTCACTGGAATATTTAGATACTGACAAGATCCTGGCACTGTCTGGGGCCCAGGAGGCCAATTAGTCTGAGAAGCTGATAACCTAATGATGGATCTTTATCTTTCCTTCCTCTTCCCCAAATCCTATCCCCAAGTCTCACTCTCAATTCTGTAGCACCCTACCTGCTGCAGCACCCTCTATCTCCTGTGGAGCATGCAGATCTTCTCCTCTAATATTCCTCTCCACTTTTCCTTTTATTCCAGCTCCCAATCTAGAAGGCTTTCCCTAGTATTATGTCAGTCAAACCAGGCAGAGAAACAAGTAGGCCAAGAGAGCAGGAAGAAAAACTTCTGATCTTGACTCATTCTCTTCTCCTTCACATCCAATCCCCAGACTTATCCCCAACTCTGTGGCTGACTGCTTGTTGTTTCCTCTCCTCAGTCGCTGCCCCTATTCTTGGGAGACAAAGCAGATCATTAAGGAACACCGAGTTTCCTTCTCTGTGTGGACCCTCCATTGCCCCCCCTGAATATCCCATCCCAATCTTAAGTGTCAACCCCCAGTACCTAGAAACATATTTTACATGAAACTCCAAGTGGATGAACATATCAGTCAGGACATCAGAAGAATTTCTACCCAGGCATCACATAACTACCGCACTCTCTTAAGACCAGAAATGGCAAGAGAAACTAAGGAGCAAAGCAACCATTCAACAAAGACAGACTAGATATCAGTATGTAGAATTATAATCTTGCCAAGCCTAGAAGCCTAGATTCCATCATAAAAACACAGTCATAACAGCCAGGACAATATGTCTGCACAAATGCCAAGCAATCCTACAATAGTAGTCTCTGAAAATTGCAACATAGCTGAAGCATGAGGAAAAGACCTTAAAAATTGTTTTTATGAATATAATAGAGATCCTTAAAGAGGAAGTGAATAAATTCCTTAAAGATTTCCACACAGTGAAGAAAATGAATAAAACACTTCAAGATCTGAATGTGGAGATAGAATCAATAACAAAAACCCACACTGAGGAAAATATAAAAGTGAAAACTTTAGCAAATCAGACAGGAACCAAGGAGTCAAGCCTCAACAACATAATATAGGACATAGGAGACACGTGATAAAAGAAACAATTCCTCTGTCAAAGAAAATGTTAAATATACAAACAATCATGGTACAAAGCATCCAAGAAATTTGAAGCAATATAAAAAGACCAAATCTAAAAATGATAAGAATAGAGGAAGGAGAAGAAACCTAGGGAAAAGACAATAAAATATTTTTAAAAATTATTGAAGAAATTTCCCTAATCTAAAGAAGAAGGTATGAGTGGTATACAGAACACCAAATTGACTACACCAGAAAATAAATTCTACTCAGAGAATAATAATAAAAATTTAAGCATATAAGACAAAGAAATAATATTAAAAATATCAAAGTAAAAAGACCAAGCAACAAATAAAGTCAGACCTATAGAATCGTACCTGACTTCTTAGTGGAGATTCTAAAAGCCAGGAGAACATAGAGAGATGTATTGCATGCTCTAAGAGACCACAGCTGGCAGCACAAACTATTAAGCCCAGCAAAGTTTTTTCAAGCAACATAGATGGAGAAAATTAGACATTCCATGTTAAAATCATATTAGAAAAAAAAACTGTCTAAAAATAGATTCCAGAAGAAGATGGAAAGGAAAACACCAACATAAAGAAATTTACCACACTGAGAAAAACAAAATATATAGTAATTCCTTAACCCACAAAAAAAAATTCAGAAGGACAACATATGCATACATGTACACACGCACCAACAGAAAATAAAAAAAATGAAACATTGTTAACTGATATCTCTCAACATCAGTTCCATAACAAAAGATAGAATAGATGCAGAACAAGATCCATCCTTCAGTTTCTTCAAAAAGAAGCTCCTTAACATCAATGTTTATCATTACTTCAGGGTTAAAAATAGAAAAAAAGATATAACAAGCAAATGGACCTTAGAAGCAAGCTGGTGTAGCCATTTCTATATTTGAAAAAAAAAAAGACTTCAAACCAAAACTAGTATCAGAAGAAGTAGGCTAAATACTCATTAAAGGAAAACTTTATCAAAAGACATTGAAATTGTGAACATCTATTCATTAAACAGAAGGGCATTGAACTTCATAAAAAAAAACACTACTCCAGCTCAAATCACAATTTGACCTTCACACACTGCATTTGGAGACTTCAATAGCTGAGTCCCATCCATCTATATTTATAGAACATTTTACCTAAACAAAAAAGAATATACTATCTACTTAAAATCTCATTGAAATTTTATTTTATAATTGATCACATACTTTGACACAAAGCAGGTCTCAACAGATACAACAAAATGGAAATAACACCCTGCATCCTATCTGACCACCACAGATTAAAGCTGGATATTAATAACCTAGGAAACAAAAGATAGCTTAAAATTAGGGAAACTGAACAACTCACCACTGAAAGAAATATTGATCAAGAAAAAGTTAAAGATTTTATAGATTAGAATGAAAATGAATACATTACATACTCAAACACTGAAGGCAGTTCTAAAGGCAAATTCATATCACTGAGTACATTTACAAAAATATAAAATAAAATGGAGAGATCTATTAACTTACTAGTTAGCTAGTAACTAACAGCCTGCCTGAAAGCTCAGAAGACAAAAAAGAAAAAAACACAAAGATGGAATAGATGTCATGAACTAACCAAACTCAGTGATAAAATCAATAAAATAGGAACCAACAACACCAAATAATACAAATAATCAATGAAACAAAGCATTGTTTCTTTGAGAAAATTGGTATGATTGAAAATCCCTTGATCAAATTAACTAAATACCACAGCAAGAATATCTAAGCTAAACTAACAAAATTAGAGATGAAAATGAGGGCATGACAAAAGACAATGTGGAAAACTAGAGAATATTAAAGACATACTTTAAAAACCAGGACTCCAACAAATCTGAAAATATAAAAATGTATAATTTCCTTGATTCATGTCACTTGCCAAAGTTAAATAACAATCAAATAAGCAATTTAAACAGACGTAAAACTACTAGTAAAAAAATGCAATAACTAAAAGTCTCCCTAACAAATAAATAAACCAAAAACCCAGGGCAAGATGATTTTAGCACAGAATTCTACAAGATTTTTAAAAGAAGAGTTAAGGTTCACAGTCCTAAAATTATTTCACAAAAAGTAACAGGAGGAGTATTTCCCAATTAGTTCTATGAGTATCGTTACCCGGATTCCCAAAACATATAAAGATCAATGAAGAAGCAATTATAGACAAATCTTCCTTATGAAAATGGATGTGAAATGTTTAAACAAAATACATGCAAAACAAATTCAAGGTCATATCAGAAAGATCATCTACTATTATGAAGTAGACTTTATCACACAGATGCAGGGATGGTCCAACAGAGGTAAATTGATAAATGTAATCTTCATTAAAGTGAACTAAAAGATAAAAATCACACAATCCTCTCATTAGATTAAGAAAAGGCCTTTGACAAAATACAACATTTCTCTATGGTAAAATTTCTAGAGATACTAGAAAAATAGATCACTGCCGCTCACCGCGCCCCGGTGTCTACGCTCTGTGCGCTGGCTCCCAGTTCGTGAGCTTCAGGCAAGGGAGCTGGAGGTTAAAATACACAAACACTGTTTTTTACCGCTGAGAGGTACTGTAATGTGTATATATTCCACCCTTTCTTTATCCGTCTAGAATTTTGCATGCAAATGGATGGAAATAGAAAACACTATCATGAGTGAGGGAACCCAGATGCAAAAAGATGAATATGGTATGTACTCACTCATAAGTGGATTCTAGCCATAAATAAGGGACATTGAGCCTATAATCCGTGATCCTAAAGAAGCTAAATAAGAAGGTGAACCCAAAGAAAAACATATAGTTATCCTCCTGGATATTGGAAGTAAACAAGATTGCCAGGCAAAATTCGGGAGCTTGGGGGTGGGGGTGGACTGGGGGTAAGGGAAAATGGAGAAAGAAAAGTGAGAAGGGGAGGATGGGGAGAGCTTGGGGGAATGGGACGGTTGAGATGGAGGAAGGGTGGATATGGGAGCAGGGAAGAAGATATCTTAAGTAAGGGAACCATTTTAGGGTTGGCAAGAGACTTGACTCTAGAGGTGTTCCCAGGTGTCCATGGAGATGTCCCCAGCTAGTTCCTTGGGCAGCTGAGGAGAGAGAGCCTGAAATGGCCCTACCCTATAGCCATACTGATGAGTATCTTCCATATTACCAAAAAACCTTCATCTGGCGATGGATAGAGATAGAGACAGAGACCCACATTGGAGCACTGGACTGAGCTACCAAGGCCCAAATGAGGAGCAGAAGGAGGGAGAACATAAGCAAGGAAGTCAGGACCACGAGGGGTGCGTCCACCCACTGAGACAGTGGGGCTGATCTAATGGGAGCTCACCAAGGCCAGCTGGACTGGGACTGATAGAGCATGTGATCAAACCGGACTCTCTGAATGTGGCTGACAATGAGGGCTGAATGAGAAGCCAAGGACAATGGCACTGGCTTTTGATCCTACTGCATGTACTGTCTTTGTGGGAGCCTAGTCCATTTCGATACTCACCTTCCTAGACCTGGATGGAGGTGGGGGGACCTTGGACTTCCCACAGGGCAGGGAAACCTGACTGCTCTTTGGACTATAGAGAAAGGGAGGGGGAGGGGGAGTGAAGAGAGAGGGAGGAAAATGGAAGGAGGGGAGGAGGTGGAAAATTTTTAATAATAATAATAATAATGATAAATAAGATACACAAACACACACAGACAGAGAGACAGCGACACAGGTCATGACAGCGACACGGGTCATCCTTGAATTCCCCAAGAATTCTCCCTTTATTGTGTTCAGGGGCAAATTATATAGAGATAGCCATGCCCCAGCCAAACCTATCAGAAACCACTCTCTTGCCATCAGGAACTCCTGAAGGTCTTGTGCTCAGAGCAGCTGTAGGCACTCAGATCAGGGGATTACAAGAAATTCAGGATCTGGGGTCTCACTGCTCCCAACAGATCACATAGATCACAATAACAAAAGCAGTTTTCAGGAGGCCCACGCTAAACAGCAATTTAAATGGTGAAAAATTCAAAACAATTTCACTAAAATGATGCACAAGATAGGGTTATCCATACTCCCCACACATATTTATATAGTACTTGAAATATTAAGGAAGTAAGATAACTGAAGGAGACACAGAAGATATAAATTGGAAAGAAATAAGGCAAGGTATTCTTTTTTGCAGAATAGGTAAGAATATATATGAATAATCCTAAAAATTCTACTAGGAAATTCTTTAATCTAATAAACATTTTCAACAAAGTAGCTCAGTATGAAATTAATTCAGAAAAACAAGTAACCCTGCTTTATCCAAATGATACATGCACTGAAAAAGAAATCAGCAAAGCAAAATCTTTCACAATATTCTCAAACAATATAAATGTCTTGGCATATCTCTTACCAATAGGGTAAGAGAGTGTTAGGATAAAACATTATGACTCTGAATAAAGAAAATGAAAAAGGAATGTAAGTTGGAAATATCTCCTGTGATCATGGATCAATAGGGTTGATAGATGAAAAATGACTCTACTATCAAAAGCAATACACAGATTTAATGAAATACCTATCAAAATTCCAACGCAATTCTTCACGGATTTTGAAAGGACATTTTAAAACCCTAAATAGAAAAACATCAAACAAGATAGCTAAAACTATCATGAATAATAAAAGAAATGCTGGCATTATCATCTTTTGTGATTTTAAGATGTATTAGAGTACTATAGTAATAAAAATCAGCCTAGTTCTGGCACACATATGCAGAAAGAATATATAGATAGATCTATGGAATTAGACTGAAAATTAAGTCATAAATCTACACACATATGCACACCAGAATTTTGAGGAAAATAATCTAGCAATATATACTGTAAAGGAGACAACATCTTTAACAAATAGTTCTAGTCAAACTTGATGGCCACCTGTAGAATAATACAAATAGATCCATATTTACCCCTCTGCACAAAAACAAATGGATCAAAGCCCTCAACAGAAGATCAGATATACTTAATCTGATAGAAGAGAAAGTGCAGAATGGTCTTGAAGTCATTGGCACAGGAATAGACTTTCTTAATAGAACAGTGTTAACACAGACACTACAATCAACAATTAATAAATGGTACCTCACAAAACTAACATGTATATGTGTGGCAAAGAACACCATTATTCAAAAGAGTAGCAGCCTAAAGAATGAGAAAAGATTTTTAAGAACTATTTATCTTATGGAGGGGTAATATCCCAATAACATATATATATATAAACTCAAAAAAAACAACAGCAACTAGATTATCATGAAAAATTACCCAATTAAAATAGGGGGTACAGATATAAGTAGAGAATTTTCAAAAGACTAATCATAAATGGATGAAAACCATTTAAAGATATGTTCAATATTCTTGATCAGGTATTGCAAATTAAAATTACTTTGTGATTTTTTTTCTTTTTTAGCTGTTCAAACTGCTATGGCTATGGTCAATAAGACAAGTGACAGCACATGCTGACATAAATGTTGTGTAAGGAGAACACTTGCCCATTGCATTTCAGAGTGAAAACTTGTACAGGGACTGGGGACATCAGTGTGGCACTCTTCAGAAGATGAGAATTGATCGTCCTCAAGATTCAGCTATTTCACTATTTACCCAAGGGATGCTTCAACCTTTACCATGTTCATTGCTAACCTGTTGACAATAGCAAGAAATTGTAAACAACTTAGATGTCCTTCAACAGATGAATAGATAAAAAAAAATGTGTCAACTTTCAAAATGGAATATTACTCAGGGATTAATAAAATGAAGTTATAAAATTCACAGTTAAATGGAAATGTCCTGAGTGATATAGCCCAGACCCCGAAAGACTAACATGATATATATTAACATATATGTGAATGTTAGCTGTTAAGTCAATGATAACCAAGCTAAAGTTCAAATAACCACAGGGGTTAGGTATAGAGCAAAGGACTAGGAGGTAGAGAAGATCTCTCTAGGAAAGAGAACTAGAATAGATAATTATGGATGGGTGGGAATGACTGGATCAGGAGGATCAGTTTGAGAGGGAAAGGGAAAATGTGGATGAGGAGGCAGGGGAGTTGGAGAGAATCAATTAAAATTAAGAGCCATTTGAGTGATAGTATGAAATCATTATAAAGTAGAAGCTTCCAAAAATATTTACATATATGAAGGTAGTCTAAAGGAAATCACCAAATAATAAGGGGGAGAAAATATTGACTGGGTGTCTCATGTCTCCAAACTAAGCTTTTAATGTTGGGACTGGGTTACAATTAATTGATATATTGTTCAAATGAGTCCCCCATGAACCACCAAGCTGTTGCCAAGACTATAGTTTTCTCACTACAAACTGATGGCAAAGCCCCATTACTAAAGACAACACCTATACAACTCTTTGAACATGGAGAGGTCAGACTGGCACCTGCGTAGAAATTTTATCTCTATGTGCTAGTGTATTTAGTACAGGAATGAACTTTACATTCTACCAAAGCAGAAACATAAACAGCAACCCAGCCATAAACCTTGTATATCTCTAATGGTGCACTATATGCAATATATAGTGCAATAGTTGCAAAAAGCTTGTGGGAGTAACTAACAAATATTTGATTAAACTTAAGTCTCTTTCCCATACCCAACATTGCGTGGATGACCAAGAATCAGAGACTAGATATCCAAGGAAGCTAAGATGAAACCAAATACTGCTGTCCTAGAGAAAAAAAGGCTTGCAGATAGAGAGATCCACAACCATACTTTATGTAGACTGAGAGACCTTGGAATGGGATGTCTCTATCTTATACCTCCCCTCAGGACTCAGGGCTCCCTCTGGAAGAGGAGTTGGAAAGAACATCCTTGGTGTAGATATACTGCCTTCCAGTTTTGTGTTTTTGTGAGATTTCAGAGTCCACATTCTTGTGGGTGTGTTTCTAAATCTGTTTGATTTGTGATCCTTGAAATCTTTTCATTGTGTTTTCTCCATACTCTGATGTATTCGTTTCCTTTTTATTTTATTGTTATCCCTTAGAAACCTGTTTATTTTCTAATGAGAGACAGAAAGGGGCTTGATCTGGATGGGAGGGGATGAAGGGAGGAACTTGGGGTAGTAGAAGGAGCATTAACCCTTCTTAGGATTTAATATATAAGGGAAATGGCTTTTTTCAATAAAAGGAAAAAAAGAGAAAACAGATACTTGCTATTAAGGAAACTAGCCAGGAGTTCTGGTCTACTGAGGGGAAAGAGGACAATGCTACCCAGAAAAAGCTGCATGGAAGTTATTATTTCCCCTTTTTGGAATTAGATGTTTTATTTATAGTATCCCTTGGCATCTTTACAGTATATATACTAGTTACCACGTATGTTTAATATAAATAAGTTCATTACTAGACCTGGATGGAGGTGGGTGGTCCTTGGACTTCCCACAGGGCAGGGACCCTGATTGATTTTTGGGCTGACGAGGGAGGGGGATTTGTTTGGGGGAGGGGGAGGGAAATGGGAAGCAGTGGCGGGGAAGAGACAGAAATCTTCAATAAATAAATAAATTAATTAAAAAAGAATCCTTGAACTTGAAGAATATAAATAAATAATTAACTTATAGTGAATTTGTATGTGCCTCTTTTTTTTGGCATATGACATCTTTTTTTATTTTTATTGAGCTCTACATTTTTGTCTGCTCCTCTCCCTGCTTCTCCCCTCCCCTTAAACTCTCACACAAGGTCCCCATGCTCCCAATTTACTCAGGATATCTTATCTTTTTCTACTACCCATGTAGATCAGATCTATGTGTGTCTCTCTTATTGTCCTCATTGTTGTCTAAGTTCTCTGGGATTGTGATTTGTAGGCTGGTTTTCTTTGCTCTGTGTTTAAAATTCACTTATGAGTGAGTACATTTGCCATTCTTACAATATGCAAACAACGATTTTCTTCAGAATACTGACTGGGAGAAGATCTTCACCAACCCTGCAACAGACAAAGGCCTGATCTCCAAAATTTATAGAGAACTCAAGAAACTAGACTTCAAAATGCTAATTAACCCAATTAAAAAATGGGGCACTGAACTGAACAGAGAATTCTCAACAGAAGAAGTTCAAATGGCAAAAAGACACTTAAGGTCATGCTCAACCTCCTTAGCGATTAGGGAGATGCAAATCAAAACAACTTTGAGATATCATCTTACACCTGTCAGAATGGCTAAAATCAAAAACACCAATGATAGCCTTTGCTGGAGAGGCTGTGGAGGAAGGGGTACCCTCATCCATTGCTGGTGGGAATGCAATCTTGTGCAACCTCTTTGGAAATCAGTGTTTCGGTTTCTCAGGAAATTCGGGATCAACCTACCCCTGGACCCAGCAATACCGCTCTTGGGAATATACCCAAGAGATGCCCTATCACATGACAAAAGCATTTGTTCAGCTATGTTCATAGCAGTATTATTTGTAATAGCCAGAACCTGGAAACAACCTAGATGCCCTTCAATGGAAGAATGGATGAAGAAAGTGTGGAATATATACACATTAGAGTACTACGCTGCGGTAAAAAACAATGACTTCTCGAATTTTGCATGCAAATGGATGGAAATAGAAAACACTATCCTGAGCGAGGTAACCCAGACCCAAAAAGATGAACATGGGATGTACTCACTCATAATTGGTTTCTAGCCATAAATAATGGTCACGAAGTATATAATTGGTGAACCTAAAGAAGCTAAATTAGAAGGTGAACCCAAGGAAAAACATATAATTGTCCTCTTGTATGTGTCTCTTTTAAAGATTTTGAAAATTATGTACTAAACATGTAAAAGATGGAAATTGACTTTTGGATTGCTGAGGAATGGACATTTGAAAGAAACAAAGTAAAGCTGTGTAACCTTTAATACTATAATAATTAAAACATACCCAGTTTCATGAAACATCACCTAGGCTCTTGGCTCCCAAATGTATCCATGCTCTGTATGTCACTGTGTAAGTGGAATCCTCTGTGCATGTTCTAGGAACTGAATATCTGGAAATGGAGTCTTTATCAAATTTACACACTTCTTTCCTTCTTCATTTTGCCAGGGATTCATAAAAGTTTTGCATACTTCTTTTTAAATCTTGATGATGAAATCCAAGGTCTAAATTCCCAACCAAGGCAATACCTCCAATGTTCTCAGACAAGTTACTGAGGTTAATTTTTGTCATGGACTTCTAGGCCTGTTGAATTATGAAAGTCAAGTGAACCTTGGTTACATCTAAGGCATTACTCTCAGCCACTATTACCAAAAAGAGATTTATTCTTACTCATTCTATGATATAAAAATAATTAAATAATAAAACAATGATAATAAAATAAATGCATAAATAAAATGACTTCACCTAGGACTAATAGGCTTGTGGAATAGATAATAATTAGTAATAGTTAAGACTCATTGGGGAGGCAAAAATCTGACCTGGAAATAAACTACAGAACAGGTTGTGTGAAGGAGTACAGGAGAAAAGTAATGTTTTGAGCACAGGAGACGCAAAAACAAAAGTCTGAGTACAGGAGGATTTATGAATAATTGGAAGTTTGGAAACATAGAGACATGTGTGTGTTAAAGAGAGAAGTAGGAAATTATTAGAAAGTTGGCATATACCTAATCATGCAGAGTTATGCAATTTTTATCATTGAGACTGGAAGCTACTGGAATATTTTATGTATAGTGATAACATAATCTGATTTAAAATGATCACTTTCAGTTCTCTATACAAAATGAATTTCAGGTGCTTAATAATTGTGACTCAGACAATTAAGGGACACAGTAGGAGTTCAAAAAAGAAACAATAACATTTCGTTATTTTGTTTGCCTTCTCTCTTGGTAGAAATAAAAGAAATGTTAAAAAAAACAGTCAAATCATGATACCTTCTGAAAACTAAAGAATTTAGCAGCTGGGGAGATGGCTCAGAAGGTAAGAGCACTTGTTAGTTTTATATAGTATTTAAGTACTCCAGAATCGAGTGAGGCAGCTAACGCCTACGTGCAACTCCATCTCCAAGGGATCCAGTCCCCTTGTTTGTATTTTCAGGGTACCTTCACACTCTCAGTACACACAAACACACAAAATAGAAATAAATGTTTAAAAGAGAAATTAGAGAGTTTGATTAGTAGAATGTGAAACTGTGTTGGGGTACAACATTGACTAGGGTATTCTGCCTTTCTTTCCACTGTCATGTGAGGAATTTAATTATGACAGCAAGCATTAAAAGTTAGTCTCTAGCATATACCCTCACTAGATTTGACCCTCATAATGAATTTTTTGATTTTTTTAAAAAATAAACATCTTAAAATATAACGAGTATGAAGGGTTTATATGTGAAACTCAAACATTTTCCATATGAAAATTTATATTTAAAACCACAAAGTGAATAAATAGAGCTTAGTCTCAGGGATTTCCCAAACTCTATAATCTGCACATAAGGTGTCCAATTCTCTGATTTATTTCACTATAAATTTAACTTATCTTCTGTTGTATTAATAAGTCACATAAACTATATTAGATATGTGTAATTTTATTTGAACTCTTGATTTTAACCAAGTTTTATTTATTTAATATTATGTGTAATAATTCATAATTTTACTAGTATCAGTGTATGCTCATGAAAGTTTGATATTTCTTTGTCTATTGAGCACACATGCTTCATACAAACATAGTTTATTTTCATGTATTATTATTTTTATTTATGTGTCTGTATACAGGTATAGGCACAGGAATGAAGTGCCCACAGAGACCATAGGGCACTCTATTTTCCCAGGGTTGCAGTTACTGGTATTGGTAATCTACTTGATATGTGTGATGAGAAACACACTCTAGTCTGGAAGAGCAGCAAGTGCTCTCTTATCTTCTGAGCCTTTCTCCATCCTTATACTAACATAATTTCTGGTCATTACCTCTTTATCTATGTCAATTTTCTTGTAAAATATATCAAAACTATTCTTCTAATTATGATACTTTACTATTGTTTTTAGATGTTATTATATATTAAGTGTTATAAATGCTGGGAAGACTACTGTGCTATTATTTATTTTCTTCTTTCAACTTGCAACCTAGTATATTTAACTTCTTGCAACCTTAACTTCAAATCTTCCATATTGGCCTTGAAATGTACTTTTTCTACCTAAAATCAGTGGGACTTTACATGTACTGGCTGCTTACATAAAATGTGAATTATTGATTCAGAAGTACATATGCTTAATAAACTAATCACATCTTACAATCTCATTTTATTTATTATATATTTATATCATTGTGTATATATAGCACATATGCAGGTATGCTTGCTTGTGTTTTTACTTGCATAATGTGTATGTGTATGTCTGTGCATATGTTTGGTATATATACAGGTGATAAAAGTACTTTTCTGTGTGTGAGATATTTTCTCTGCTACGTGTGTATATTTGTATGTTTACATGTGTGTATGTGTGTATATGGGCAGACATATGCTTTCCACAGTTCACATATGATGTTTATGGACAACACTGATGTTTACTCCTTTCCTTCTACACTGTTTAAGAAATGGTTCACTGTTACATACACCAAGAACTAGCCCCTAAACTATTTTCCTATATCTGCTTCTCTTCTCACCAGAGAAATACTGAGGTCACAGATAAATGGTACTGTGCTGGTTTTGCATGGGTAATGGGACTGTGAATTCTAGTGGTGATGTTTGTGCAACAAGCTCTTTACGCATAGAGTCATCTTCCTAACCCTTAGTTGTCTTCTATAAAATGAATTAGATAAAGGTATTTAAAAAATTGTAAGTATAATTATTTTCAGAATTCGAAAGTTAATGTCTATTTAATGGTAGACACTATTCTCTTGATACGGGGATAAACAGACATGGCCCACAATTAGTAAATTATATGGAAGACATTTAGAAGTTTCTACAAGAGCTCTACATCCATATACCTTCAAGTTATTCACAAAAAGTAGTAAGTGTTTTCTGTGACATGGTTTCCTAATAATGTGTAATTCCTAATGAATACTGCTTACTAAGTTTTAATGTCACTTATTATCATTACTATTATTACTATGTTTTAGAATTTCTTGTTAAGCATTGGTTCATGACTCCTTTCCAGTACGTGAACAGTCACTATACGTTTGTCAGTCTCTTATAAAAGCTTCTTCTTATCTCAAAAGTATCTTACTATGCTTGCATTTCTTCTTCAGTATGATCCTAGCAATTGCAAAATGCTGAAATGGGAAATATTTTTATGCATTTATATCCTTCTTCCGTAAACAAGCAACAGGTCAAAAAATCTATTTGTTGATTTTAAACTGCAAATACCATGAGAGTCCAGCTCCCAGTATCCATTGATAGTTCTTAACGCCATAAGATTCACTTGGGAAGGATGTTTCTTTATGTGTTTATCACATAATGCTCAATCAAATTCCTATATTTTCATGACCTATAACTTGATCATATGTGAACATTCTTGCATTTATATTTTATGGCATGATTATACATTATGGCTGTTCAGTGATTATTAAGATTATGTTATAGTTACTCTATGAAAAACATTTCTAATTACTGTTGCCACAGAGTCAGAATGCCACACATTTCACTTAGATTTTGTGTGAGAAAATTTGAATAAAATATCATAATTAGAGGCCTATCGGTTCTTTTATTACTGACATTCCCTTTGACCAATTTGAAATGTGCTCAACTCATTTTATTTTTAAAATTTAAAATAATCAGAATAATCTATCAAAGGATCATATTTCGATTTGATGCCACTCTAAGTACATAAAAGATGAACTTAAGTAAAAAAAATAAAACAACACAGCTCTGCCTGGCAATGAATAAATTATACTTTGTCATTCATAGATCAATGTTCTTTTTTATTTTAATTTCTCTCTTTCTGCCTCTGTCTCTCTCTCTCTCTCTTTCTCTGTGTGTGTGTGTGTGAGAGAGAGAGAGAGAGAGAGAGGTATACATAGTCAATGGTGAAAAGGGGAAGGGAAATGTATGGAAATCCTGCAACTGATATTACTAATGGCTGTGAGCTTCCATGAAATTGCTGGAAACTTAACCTGTGTCCTTTGCTAGAGCAACAAGTGCTCTTAACTGCTGACTCAGCTCTCTAGATCAGAAATATGCTTATACTCTTATCCACTGGACCATCTGTCTAGCCTCAGAAAAATATTCTTTTAAAAATGCATGAAGGTGCAGATTCTGTACGTATTATTCTTTAAAGGCTCATGCCAAAATCCTGGTTCACTTAGCCACATGCCATGTAGGATCTTTCTCTCTAGTCATAACAGACAGTTGTATTGAACAGGAAACAAAACAAAACTGAAAAGACTGTTGTTGCAGCTGTCTAAATAAATTGCATGTTTTGCTTGTAATAATGAAGGTACAAATATGTGGCATGGACTGAACCCTTTCGTGAGTCCTGCCAGATGCAAATGCAATTCACTAGTTTGTTCAACAACATCCTGAGGCATATTTGCCAGCAGCACATGCATCCAGAGGTACCTGTATTCATTGCTAGACTGGGAAACACATTTCAGCATCATTTTAATAAGGACTAACTCTTTTAACACACCCTTGAGGCATGAGTTGATTTTTATTATTTTTTTGCTACCAGGACAAAAGTATAACATTTGGTGCCAACACTCGATGACATTCCTAATTCTATGTGGGAAAGAAGGATCATTGAGCTATATTTATATACTCTAATAAAAATTTCCTTGGAGATAAAAAAATAACAAAACATTTAAATTTTAGTGGAAAGCAACAAGACCTAATGCCTTTATGATCATGTTGGTAGGAAGATAATGTCCAAAGAAACTTAGAAAATTAGTACAGAAACCTAGATCCAGTTTCTTAGTGACCTGAGGGTGCTTAACACAGAAAATTGATATAAGACTCATATCTGATTTTTTAAAAAAATAAAGGAAGGATTTGTATTAAATATATTATGCAACATCAATTGGTGTGTTAAAGTAGAAGGGGGAAAATTTCATGAGGTCCTGCCCTTTCAAAGAGCTACAGACAAAAAGTGTCTGCTGTTGTCCAATGGAGAGTAGTCAGTCCTGATTTGTTATATACACACAAACATCAAAATTGAGTCAACAATATATTTTTATATACATTTATGCATGCATATGCATAGGTATCTATATGTATACATGTAATGATAATAAAGAAAAAGAGGCTATCAACTTAAGAATGTGAGTGTATGGTATATGGGAGTGATGAAGGGAGGATATCTGAGATCGTTTTGAATAAGGAAAGGCATATAATTCTATTTGAATTATAAATATTAAAAATATTACCCAGGAAATGCAGCAATCTAAGAAAAAGATAATAAGAATGGTTATAGAAAGATGAACTGCCACTAGATTCCAAGAGATTCACTGTATTTTGGGAACAATTGCATCTTCCACACACTTGTGTTCCGAGATGCAGCATTAAAGTCAGCCTTCTATTTTCCAAATTGAGACTGCTCCTCTTAAAACCATTTCTTCATGTATAAACACATTTGACATCATCAGCTACTGCACTCAATTAGTGTTTCATGTGAATCTGTTTAATATAAAGATAATTGATATCCTTCCAGAATTTTATATCTTAACCTTTGTCAACCAATCCCTACTGTGCTAAATAAAAATCCGGGCTTTTGAATTTTAAAACCTTCACTGCCATTTCTTCATTGTTTGTGTGGTGTGCCTCCATACAAAAGTAAAAGGGCATGCTCTGTGTGACTTTGCAAAATATCCAGCTGAGTCCTTGTCCACCTAGAGAGCAGAAGCTTTTGTTTTCATTGGAAAAAACTGTAGGGGAATGTTCAATTGGGCACCTAAGAGTCTCACTGCATAACAGAATCTGACTTATCTGCACTGATGTGTTTTCCTCGCTTCCCCCTAAACTGATGGCCTCAGTTATAAAGCCTTAACTTGGAACAAAGGTCACCTTGAATTAAGGTGGAATGTTTCCCAGATCTTCTTTTCTTTCTTTTTTTAAAATGTAGTGACATCAGCATTTTATATTCCAATATTTATTGTAAGGAAAAAGTAATTTTCAAAGCTAAACAATGATATCATTAAATTGGCAGCACTGGAGATAACAAAAATATCTCTCCATACCATGACCTTTTTAAAAGTTGTGAGATACAAACATAAATTTTAAAAGGTGGATTTAATAGTCAAACTTGGTTTAATATTTTCAGTAGAACATTTTTTTTAAGAAAGGTTTTCTTGACCTGAAGACCATGAATGTTGTTATACCTCAAATGCGAATTATTGGGTTTCCAAAGTAAGCTTATTTTATAATAAAAGAGCAAATTCTATGTTTAAAATGTGTCATATATATTTATTGAGGGTATCACCATAGGTGTTCCCGAAGAGAATGGCAACACCAACACCCTCTGTCCTCCTTGCCAGGCTGTGGTTGGTCTGTTAAGTTTGTATTTCATATGATTAAATAGAAAAAAAGCCTAAAAATTTAAGGTTAGTCTGTTTCTTTAATCTAGTAAATAAAATAATTTTGCAATAAATTAAGCAAAAGAGAAAGAACTATACACAACATTGAGGGTCACATGACTGTGTTGACCAAAGTAAGACCCATGCTTTAGATTTTTTCATTGAGGAATAATTAAATCTGGTATGCAGTAATTAAATTGTACAACATAATCTTGTCATATGAAATATAAAAGTAGAAGCCCAGTCCCTTGGAATTAAAGTGCTCAATTGTATTGAAGACACACTTTGGAGCTTCTTCATTGGAAGTGCATAAATGACATTTTTTTTAAAAATTTGATTCCTTAAACTATTTAGACATACAATTATATATATATTTATATGTGTGTGTGTGTGTGTCTGTGTGTGTATAAGCACATGTGTATTTATATATATATATATGAAGTTTTCATTTTTAATCACAGTTGTATTCAGTTAATAGAGATTTAAAACTATACCCTTTGCTTGCTTGTCACCCTTCTATCTAGCACAGCAATGCAAGTTATGAATCTTTACTGACGAAACGCAATGTAGTTGAATTGTAGCAGATATCATTTGTTATTGGTGATTTGCTGAAAGGCACTGGAAGATTCAGGAATGCACCTTATGACCTCTCTCCAAATCATACTCATCTTGGAGGTAAATAGACCAAAGATATTCTAATATCCTATGGTATATAGGAAGATAAGCCCACTAGATTCTATCAAATGGTCATTTATTCTGTGCTGTAGAGGGATGTGACCCACAAGGGGATAGAGAGAGAGGGGACAGATAAGATATCACAATATAGTTTCAGGTCTTGAGGCACATAATCACATCATTAAAATATCTTAAATTGATAAAGCTTGGGGAGAGATTAAGAAAGACAAACAGCTATTAAAGGACAAGAGACTCCAAAAGAAGAATATTCTGGATACTGGAAGCCTTCAAGGCACATTTCTGTTTACAAATATGTGCACATGCTCTACCTGCATAATGGGTTGCAGCATAGATTTTACACTCTGTGCAATTCAAGAAACAGAATAACTTAAATTATTCTGATGAGGTCGCCAAAGATGAAACCATCCCAGAAACTCAATATTATTAATGAAGAAAAGCAAGAATTATTAAGACTTATTAGACTTCATGATTTAATTCTATAGATCAGATAATTCAATCATACAACGTCTTTATTTACTAAGCACTACAGAAATAAAAAAATATCCAAACACTTCTTTATCTGTGTTTTTTTATTTGCTTTTTTGCCACTATTTAACCATAGTCTTTATCTGTGTTAAATTATTAGAGTGCCTTTGACTCAATCTTACAGACTTCAGGTCAAATTCTGTAAATCAGTTAAAGAAATGTAAATTTAAATATGCAAATCACACAATGTGCTGGGTTGCCATTGGATCTTTTCTATCATCTCTTATTAATAAGCCCATCACCTATTCTGTAAGCACTGTACAAAGTGAAACTTGAATTAAGAATACTCAAATGAAGAGATTTCTGATCCATTCACAGTCTAAGAATACTTTGAGAATATAATTATTTTATTTTGCCTGACATACTTGTAATAGTTTGGTCTTCATCCTTTATTGAATGAGTTTGATATCAATCTGTAGTATTTATGACTCAATGTGCTTAGATTACCAAAATGCCTTTTTTAAAAATTACAAGAAATAATGTCTAAAATTTAGTTGAGGGTTATATCAACATGTTTAACATTTATATTTAAGCTAATGGTCAGTTTATTGAATATAAAAGTGTTTAGCATATGCCAAGAAATAACAGTTAAAATTATGGCACTTTCAGTTGAAGGCTGCAAATATTTACTGAGGAATTACAATGTACTAACAACTGCAATGTATTTAGAAAATATAAAAGAGATGATCTTTGCCCTACATTCAGTGAAGAACAAGGTATCTTTGGAATCAGCAGGAAGGATGTTTCCTGAGTTGCAGATATAGTTTTCAAGTCATAAACTGTATTTTTCCTCAGTATTATTGTCTTCTTTTTTCACCAAGAAAAGCAATTATCAGAATAGGTTCCAATAACCCAATGTGATGGTTGTCTTAAGGAAAATATATCTTGGGAAAGTTATTAAAAAAGAAGACTTGAAAAACTAGATAGCCATACTTGCATTTTCATAGGTTTCCCCTTTTTATTAGTTGTTTATATATTCTCTTCTTCTAAATAAAAAAAATAAAATACCAGTGCGCTAGCCATAATGAGAGGCCATTGGGAAAAATGTTTACTTGGGAATAATTGAATAAAATGATCTCAGTGAAGATGGGCAATATGGGAGAAGACAATGTGATTAGTGTTATTTCCAGTGAAGAAAAAGGAAGAAAAAGCAGCAAACAGCAGAAATACCCTTTTACTTATTTTCTGTTAGAAAGCATGGTGAAGGGATAACAGTTCTCTTTAGAGCATTTATTTCCTGCACTGTGTCTTGGCAAGTTGAGTCAGCCCCTCAGTGAGGAACTGTGCATGATTATACTGTGTCTTAGCTTTGTTAAATACCTTAAGTATCCAAATGAGAAAAATTTAAAGGATGAGGGAACAGTGTTTTTAAGTTTGTTAATGTGTATTATACTGCACCATTATTATTATTACTTGAGACAGGGTTTCTCTGTAGCTTTGTAGCCTGTCCTGGAACTAGTTCTTGTAGACCAGGCTGGTCTTGAATTTACAAAGATCTGCCTGCCTCTGCCTCCCAAGTACTGGGATTAAAGGCTTGTGCCACGGTTGCCTCATTCTTACATACCCCTAATGATGTTTATTCTACAACAAAGCAGTACCTTCAAAGAAACATAAGCAAAAAAAATAGATTTTATATCATATTAGTTTCCTATAGTTGTCAAAATAAAATGCCTATAATGAGTGGATTAAATAAAAACAGTATGTTTCTTTAGAATTCTGAGGACTTGATTTCAGAGATCTACTTATCAGCAAGACTATTTTCAGAGGTTTGTTTCCTTTGTTGGTAGATTTTGGTCCTCTTCCTGTACTTTTGCATATTTTTGTCAATGAATGTTTCTTAATTATTTCTATTTATATTATAAAAGTCATAGAAGACTGACAATTTAGTTTCAGACCCAACATGGGAGGTGCTCACAATCTCCTGTGACTTAAGTGATCTGATTTCCCCTTCTGGCCTCTACAAGGTAACTGCATACACACACACACACACACACACTCACAAGAAACCTTAGCATTTAGTCCTAATTCTAATTCTAAGTTAGAAGAAAATGAAGTGAAATAAACTAACAAGAAGAACAACAAAAGATAATTTACCTGAGACAAGTAATTAGCAAATGTAAAAACAATAATATCATAGTCTACAGAATGAGGCATAGAGATATAGGCTGATTATTTTGTTCTTCATTTAACTAAAGTCTTGAAGGATACTTATGCTTTAGGGAAATAGATCTGGCCCATATATTTAAGTCCTGAATAGGTTTTCCCCCATGAGATTACAACATCTTTAGAATGTTAAGTCATTTCTGCAGCTTTGACCTCAGTTTTATGTCCTAAGAGCCAATTCTGGGAAACAGGAAAATAATACATTACACAACACAAGCTTATATTACATGCCAGGATAAACAGTTATACATTTTTTAAAAATGCATTTATAATACTGTCAAAAATAAAAGTAACTGGGGAAAATAATGCAGAGCATGTAGAGGCTTGCTACTGTCCCACTTTTGAAAATGTTATAAAGTATCAGTCCTGTCAAAAGGACGAAGAAATATATTGAAAATATAATTATAATTATCTAACTATTTCTTGCAATTGGTAACATTGATTTGTGAGTTGAAAAGGAACATTACATTACTAAGAAATACAATTGAGTTTTGAGAAAAAATCGTCAAGTCTATAATTTAAAAAAAAGCATAGTAGTGAAATCAATTAATAGGGTAATTGAAATAAATAAGCAGAATTGAAAAATAACAAACAATGGAAGAGTAGTGTGAAACTGTGCTTTGCTGATTTAGCATAATTGTTTAAATGGTAGAAAAATATCCAAGAGATACTGTTCAAACACACCATTTATACAAATATAATTTCTGTTCAATGTTAGTTTTTAATAAAATTAACTCATCTCTATGTTTTAAAGAAATAAAATATGTTTATATCCAAGAAAGCCTGATAAAATAAGATAATAAATATACAATTATCTATCATTTAAAAAAAATTTTTTTAGGGAAATCTTTGCATCCCTCTTTGAGCCCACTTTGTTTGGAACCTTTCCCCAAGCAGGATTACCTAGTGCAGCCTTGATGTAAGGGGGAGGAGCTGGGTCCAAGCTCAACTAGATGTGCCATGCTTTGTTCAAGCCCCTGGGAGGCCTGACCCTTTCTGAATGGAGACAGAGAAGGAGTGCATGGGGTTAGGGGTATATGGAATCTGGGGGTTAAGCTTGGTGGGAAACAGGAGGAAAGGAGGGAGGGAAAACTGCGATTGGTATGTAAAATAAGTTAGAAAAAAATGTTAAATAAAATAAAATTTTTGAAATATACATATTTCTAAATGGAAGTGTTACCAGAAGAACAATAATCATGGTTAATCCCAGATGTCTCCAGGTTAAAAGAACTAAAGAAGCAAGCACAGATAGCCAAGTAATAAGTGATTTTATTCACAGAAAAAGCTAAGAAAGGATTTGCTCTAATGGATCTGCGGGCTTGAGTAATATTTATTCAAGATCCCTCAGTTACTTCTTAGTGATTATTTTTGGGCTTTCAGGTGAGAAGGAGGAACTGGTTGCTAGAGATTATGTAATTGATTACATGTTAGCCTTTGTTCATCCTACATATGTCCTTTCCCATGAGGCATCTGATTTTAATTATATACATGCTTACTCAAGAATTTGTGTAAGATGGTAAATAGAAGAGTTTTCCCAAGTTAATCAGAAGACACAATCTGCCTCAGTTAGCATGCATGAGAACCAACCAAGACTAGACTGATACATTTGAATTCTCGTATGTGCTAAACCACATAAATGGGAGTCACGAGACCTGTTAAGTAGCTATGACGTTGGGTTGAACATAGTTTTATATAGATATAAAAGTGCAATCAACACCAAACAAGAGAGTAATCTCAGGCTCTAAGTGATGTGCTGGAAAAGTCTCTCTCTCTCTCTCTCTCTCTCTCTCTCTGTGTGTGTGTGTGTGTGTGAATGTACATCAAGCTAAGATTACTATTAAGTTCCTAACTTACCCTTCTTATTTACTACCTTACAAGGATATCACATTGTCTTAGAAGATGTTGAGAATAATATGTCAATAGAACGTAGCATTAATAATAAAATATAAAGCTAGGTATAATAGAACACGCTTTAAATCTCAGCATTCAGGAGCCAGTGACTGGCAGATCTTTGTGTTCAAAGTCAGCCAGAACTACAAAGACTTACAGGCTGCAAGGACTACATAGTGAACCCTGTCTCAAAAGAAAACAAACAACAACCAAAAAGAAGGCATAAAAATTTACCAATATAATAGTAAAAAATGTAGGAGAAATCTTAAATAAAAAATACTTAAAGAAAAAAAGTTACATTTTAAAAATTAACATATTAATCTTTTATTGAGTTTTCAAGAAACAGTTTCTCTGTAGCCTGCTTCTGCATCCCAAGTGCTGGGATTAAAGGCGTGTGCCACCACCAACTGACTAAGATATTAATTTTATAAGCACAGTAATTTAAAATTATTCTTTACTTTTTATAGTTTCAATATCATTATAGATTTATATCACTCAAACAAATGAAACAAATAAAACTTCATGAGGAGGCAGAGGCAGGGATATCTCTGTGATTTCAAGATCAGCCTGGTCTACAAGAGCTAGTTCCAGGATAGGTAGGATAGAGAAATGTGACTTGAAAAACAAAACAAACAAGCAAAAATAAATTACAAATGTTCTTCAGTAGCATGAACAATAAAAACCCAGAGACAGATATTGGGATTCAAGCTGAATAGTAGAAAAGCAAAGCAGTCAAGCCACTAGAGACCTGTTACCTCTATGAAATCTTCAGACTGAAAAGAGAGCGAGTTCCTATCTCATCCTACTTTATATTCCTCTCCAGTACTGAGATTAAAGGCGTGCACCAACAATGCTTGACCTGTATGACTGACTAATGTGGCTAGCTTTGCACTCTGATCTTCCGGCAAGCTTTATTTATTAAAACACAAAACAATATGACTACATTTTCCTTTTTTGTGTAAAATAAAAAAGAAAGTTATAACTAATATAAGAAAAACTAAATACAATCAGTATAATATTATTAGTACAATTAGTACAAAACTACATACAATATATACAGATAACAAATATATCAACAATGTCTAGTCCATTTGCATTTCACAAATTTAGAGAAAATAGTCCATTATCTATTCTATTTTGGTGAGTCTAAATGCTTGTAACTAATTTACTTTCTATCATTACTTGCATTACCATTCAAAACTATCTTGTGATATCTTTTGATATCTCTCAGTCTTATACAGTTTGTACATTTTTAGTGAATTTCTTTTCTGAGTCTTGTAAACAAGGAAAACTATAACCACTTAGTCTTCAACTCCCTCAGAGACCTGAGAAGGAAATAATAATAACTGAGTAAGTCTTTTTAGTTTAAAGATTTCACAGAGGTAAGAACTTTTTAGTGGCTTGGATGTTTTGCTTTTCTGATCTTCAGTTTAAATCCCAATGTCAATCTCTGGGTTCATGCTATAATTATCAAATTTTATGTTATTTATTTCATTTGTATACTAGTTGAGTAAATTATTAATGATTACTAAATCAATTGCTTCTTTATCTGTCATGTACTTTTTGTTCCATTCCATGTTAGATTTAAAAAATATTAATTTCATAAGTCATATTTATGTGAATATGAATATCTGAATACATGTGTGCAGGTGCCAAAAGGGCCAGAAGTTATATCAGATCCCTTGAAGCTTGATTACTGATATTTGTAAGCCACATGACATGGTTGCTTTTTTTTTTCACTTTTTTTATTATTATTTATTTATTTATTTATTTATTTATTTATTTATTTATTTATTTATTTATTTATTAAAGACTTCTGTCTCTTCCCCACCGCCGCCTCCCCTTTCCCTCCCCCTCCCCCAATCAAGTTCCCCTCCCTCGTCAGCCCAAAGAGCAATCAGGGTTCCCTGCCCCGTGGGAAGTCCAAGGACCACCCACCTCCATCCAGTTCTAGTAAGGTGAGCATCCAAACTGCCTAGGCTCCCACAAAGCCAATACGTGCAATAGGATCAAAAACCCATTGCCATTGTTCTTGAGGTCTCAGTAGTCCTCATTGTCCGCTATGTTCAGCGAGACCAGTTTTAACCCAGGCTTATTCAGACCCAGGCCAGCTGGCCTTGGTGAGTTCCTGATAGAACATCCCAAATGTCTCAGTGTGTGGGTGCACCCCTCGCGGTCCTGAGTTCCTTGCTCGTGTTCTCTCTCCTTCTGCTTCTGCTTTGGACCTTGAGATTTCAGTCTGGTGCTCCCATGTGGGTCTCTGTCTCTGTCTCCTTTCATCGCCTGATGAAGGCTAATATTCAGGAGGGTGCCTATATGTTTTTCTTTGGGTTCTCCTTCTTATTTAGCTTCTCTAAGAACCCGAATTATAGGCTCAATGTCCTTTATTTATGGCTAGAAACCAGCGATCAGGGAAATGCAAATCAAGACAACTTTAAGATGCCATCTTACACCTGTCAGAATGGCTAAAATCAAAAACACCAATGATAGCCTTTGCTGGAGAGGTTGTGGAGAAAGGGGTACACTCATCCATTGCTGGTGGGAATGCAAACTTGTGCAACCACTTTGGAAAGCAGTGTGGAGGTTTCTCAGGAAATTCGGGATCAACCTACCCATGGACCCAGCAATAGCACTCTTGGGAATATACCCAAGAGAGGCCTTATCATACAACAAAAGTATATGCTCTACTATGTTCATAGCAGCATTGTTTGTAATAGCCAGAACCTGGAAACAACCTAGACGCCCTTCAATTGAAGAATGGATGAAGAAAGTATGGAATATATACATATTAGAGTACTACTCAGCAGTAAAAAACAAGGACTTCTTGAAGTTTGCAGGCAAATGGATGGAAATAGAAAACACTATCCTGAGTGAAGTAAGCCAGACCCCAAAAGAGGAACATGGGATGTACTCACTCATATTTGGTTTCTAGACATGGTTGCTTTGAAGAGAACTTAATACCTCTGAACCATCTCACTCCCTACAAAAGTCATTGTTAGCCACTCAATGCATATGCAATTATATTTAGCAAATATGCAAATGAAGTTCTAATCTCTAAAATACAGATGGCATTCCTTATTAGATTACAGTAAACCCAGACATTTCAGTGACTTTTTCTGCTCCTTTGACAAAAATACCCTAACAGAGCAACTTAAGAAACAAGGATTTGATTTTACTGAGAGTTCTAGGATTCAGTTCATCTGAATGCTGGCATTCACTTCATTATTTCTATCTGTGCTGTTAAGGTTTCCAGCCCATGGATGGGTACTTCTCACACCTAAGTTTTATCTTCCCATCTCAAATAACCTAGTCAAGAAAATCCCTCACAGGCATTTATCCACCTAAGGAATCCCTTACTATTGTGCCTGTGGCCTTGTCTACTAGGTAAATGTAGACAGTGTTATGCTCATAATGTCTCTTAGTTACCACAAAGGATGACCCAGAAACAATTCTTAATGAAATATGGAACATATATAGATAAAATCAGAATATGTACAACACTGTCAAATGCTATTTTTTATATTGCAAGGTCAGTCCATTTGTACCAAATACAGCCACTTGATCTGTTGCACTGTGTCATCATTCTTTAGAGTACAATTACCTCAATAGAAACAAGGTACTTACAGCTTTGTAATAATATTTTCAATTATAGTCTTCCTCCAAGACTAAATGAAGATACCTAGCATATATAATCCATCATTACTACATAAAGCAATTTTCTTTAACAGAATACTCAATTTCTTTCTTTTTTATTTATTTGTCTGTCTATCTATCTACCTATCTACCTATCTATCTATCTATGAGTCAGAGTCTTATTTTGTTGTTCTACTTTGTCTGGAACATACCATGTAGACCAGACCCAATTCAAATATGTCTATTAATATTTCATTTGTGTGTTTGTGTACTTAAATAGAAAATTTCTTTAATAGAAACTTATTATGTTAAATATGAACCATGAATCCTTTGAAATATCAAAATTTTAAAAGGATAACTATTTACTGATAATAACTTTTATTAAAATATAATCCCATCAATTAAACACAAGGTGGTAGTCACACTCTATAATGAGAACATAGTTTATTAAAATCATGAAAATCAGAAGACATAATTTAAAAACTGTGTCATCATATGTTTATAAATAATACCCCAAATGTATTGGGGAGGCTCACACAATGGTTCAGCATTTAAGAGCACTGGCTGATCCTCCAGGGGACCAGGGTTCTGGTTCCTTCTGTTTGTGTATTGCTTTACTTGGTTAATGAATAAAGAAACTGCCTTGGCATAGTTGATAGGGCGGAACTTAGGTAGGTGGAGAAAACAGAACTGAATGCCGGAAGAAAGAAGGGCAGAATCAGAGAAGCCATGGATCCTCTGCCTTAGATGGATGCCAGTAAGACTCTCCAGTAAGCCACAGTTATATGGTGATACACAGATTAATGGAGATGGGTTAAATAAGAAACTAGAGCTAATGGGCCAAGCAGTGTTTCAATTAATATGATTTCTGTGTGGTTATTTTGGGTGTAAGCTAGCTGGGCAGCCGGGACAATAAGTGGCTCCCTTTTCCTTACAACAGGGTTCCCAGCACAGCACTCACAACATGAAAAATAAACATCTATAACTTTAGTACCAAGTGATTTGATGTTCTCTTTCAGCCTTTGTGGACAATGCATGCACATTGCACATGAATATTCATGTAGGCAAAACAACCATGTACATAAAATAAAGTGAAATAAATTATATCTGCTTTAGGGGTGATTAAGGAGCATTAAGTCTGACAGAAAACAATCCTTAAATATTTTATATTATTTGATTTGTTAAAAATCTTATTATTTTACAAACTATAATCAATGTCAAATATGTCAGACTATCATCAGATGACAAATAGTAGAAAGACTATAATTTCAAATTCTGTTGTAAATAACTCCGAATTTGCACAGAATCACTGTCTTTATTGGCTCCCATTTTTGATGTAACAATGACTGAATATTTCCTGTTAGCAATTATTTGTTCAATTATTGGCTCCTGTAAGAAGGTTTCAAGACTTGCAGTTCAGCAAGAAACTCTTTTTCTATATGACTTTTTCATTGCACTATTTTGGCTTGTCTCTCATAACATTTTCTGTGTGTGTGTGTGTGTGTATGTTTCTTTGCACCTACATGTACTACGTGTCTTTCTCCATAATGTGGATTCCAGGAGTTGAATTCAGACATGGCATTAATCTTTTTTACCTACTGAAACATCTTGCTGAAGTATTCAAACATACATTAAACCACTTTAAAATTCAAGCAAAAATGATACTGAAAAAGTACATATAGGCAATGATAAGACAAAGACCTTACAGCTGAGTGAGGTTCAGAAGTGATAAAACCTTTCTTTATTCCAGTGATTAACTAATGACTGACCAGTGTGGGCAAAGACAAAGGCTTCCTCCACCAGAATGTTTAAAGCCTGTGACTGCTCCTCAATAAAGACCTCCTACAGAATCTGGCTAATTCTTCCCTACTTACACACTAGGGGACAGGCAGATTACTTGTGCGAGTTTGGGACACTATATCAGAGTACATATGTCATACCTGATACCAGCATTTCTGTTTCTTTTTCACAGTTGACCTAAGTTTGTGTCCAAACTAACTGGCAAAGAGGGTAATTGTTGGCAACCAGAAACCTTTCAGTGGTAAACAGAGGGGCATAATGTTTAGGTAGAAGCTTCACCTCAACCCCTGGCATCCATATAACCAAAAATTCTAGAATCTGGAATATTGAAGTGGAAGTTCCATCTCAAGCTCACTCCCCTAGGTGTAGCCTCAGTCCAGACTTCAACTCTGAGTTATCGTTTTTATACAAAATAATATATAATGCATATCTGTATTTACTTTCAATTATTAACTAAAATATTCTTTTAACTTTGCATTCTTACCTAATATACCTTTTTATTTATTGTTTGTTTTAACTTTTATTTAACTATCGATCTCATTCTGCCTAAACAGGTAGACTGAACCCTATTCCCACAGAAAAATCTGCTAGGCCTCTTCTAAGACTGGTACTCACCAAAAGACTGTGGAGACACTTGAAATTGCCTGCATAGTTGAAAAAAGCTGTCTCACTTCTGCTCATTTACCTATCCCTCTTAGATCTGTTTGATGGCATTTGATGTCTTAAGGTACTGGTAGCTCATTATTTCATTAAGTTTTCTGCTAAAAATACTGGCAGGTGTGTCTCTTTCACAGGTTTCATAGTCCAAAATTAACAGGTTTCAGATGTATCTTCAGAGGTTCAGAGTTTCCAATTTCCTATAATTTTCTTCTAAAATGTTCATGCCTTTTAACCTAAAGCCATGCTCTTTTGCTATGACATCAAGATGTAAATCTGTTCCAACTGTCTTACAGATACCTACAGGCTCCTGAGAAAAGCTCTTCTGATGTTCAAAAGAAAAAACAAAAAAACTGGTGTGGTAAAAACTAACAGTCTCCAGAGCCTATTTTGACACCACCCATTTTTGAGCATATTTTACAGATCACTTCTGCTGTCTGGACTAAGACCATCCCACACAGGGTTCTTCAAATAACACCAGCAGCTATACCAGTTCACCAGCTCCTGGGACTTCACCACCTCTCGAGGCTCAAATGGGCACCTACCCAGCAAGTGAAATCTGTTTTTTTTTTTAAATTTTTTATTGAGAAAAAGAAAAAAGTTTCCGCCTCCCCCCAGCCTCCCATTTCCCTCCCCTCCTCCCACCCTTCTCCCCCTCCCCCCACTCCTCTCATCCTCCCTCTCCAGTCCAAAGAGTAGTCAGGGTTCCCTTCCCTGTGGAAAGTCCAAGGTCCTCCCCCCATCTGTTTTTAAAGGGATAATCTGCTCTCATCTCACTCATTCACCCTTACCTCTCCCGGGCAAACAGGGCACTCCTCTGTCCCATTCTTTCTGGTTGTTAATCACTATTCCCATGGCAAGACCCTATCCAAAGAGTCTGGAATGTTTGTGAGGAAGTTCCATCCCAATCCCCCTCCCCTGGGAGTTGCCTCAGTCTATACTCTACCTGTGAGAAAGCCTGCCAAAAGATGACCCCTTCCCAGAGATGCTCAAGACCACTACCACATGGTACTTAAATTGTACCCAGAGATCAAACATGTAGTATTGCAGTGTTCCTTTCCTGTCTTCTCTCTGAAGGGCTGGATGGCCACCCAGGAGTACTGGTATCCATTAAACCTGATATTTTTATAATTCAGGTTTATTTGGTTTGATTTGAATTATTGTATCAGCAGAGATGTTTATCAGGGTGCAAAAACTTTTCACATGAGACAGGAAAATGGTGGTGAAATATTTAAAATTCATTATATACGTGTTTGAAACTATTGAGGACAAACTAGATAAAAATTGCCAGTGAAAACTATAATCTTATTAAAACAAACAAATTCACAAAGAAACAGAAAACTCAGAATACTCTAGCAATATGATTGCATAACATTTATTTTCACAGCTAGTATATTTACATGTTACTTGACATTTAAAATTTCTAGGTGCTGTAGCAGGGTCAGTTGGCAAATGTTGTTGGACATAGTACTCCATATCTGTAATCCCACAATTTGAGAGATGAAAACAAGTGGTTATCAAGAATTCATCTTCTGCAATATTGTGAGTCTGAGGCCATCCTGAACTCCATGAGGTCCTGTCTCAACAAAGTAGAAACAAACAACCCCAGCAAAAACAACTCTCTGATCCTATGATAAATTTTAGAGTACAGTCTCTACTCTCCAGAACATTGAAAGAATTCAGTACATCTAAGGTTTTGTTGTCAAGAAATGTTCTCAAAGAGCAGTGTTATACATTCATCTCAGAGGAGTTTGTATTATTAATTATTCAACAAGTACTTTATTTGTTTTTTTCCTCATGAAATTATTAAAAGTGGACAACATATGAGAAGAAACCCCATGAATGACTTTAGAAAGTAATTCTACAGACAACAAAATAAATGACTTTCCATGACAATTATTTTATTTAGAATCATATCAAGAACAATAGCAAAAGTGACAATTGCAATAACTATATGTGTATGTGCACATCTGTGTGGATTGTACATGTGTACATACAGTGTGTGGAGGGTGTATGTTACCATGAATAGTTAGTGTTCATCAGTTTTTACTTTATGATTTAAGAAAGGGTCTTTCACTGGAGCTAGAGATAACTGATACAGGTAGACTGGCTGACCAATAAGTTACAGGGATATATCTAACGTTTTTTTTTTCCCACTTCTGGGGTTAAGGATGACTACCAATATGGCCAGCTTTTATGTGTGGTAAAGATCCAGACTCAGGTTTCCTTATTTGTACACTTGGCAATTTAGTGACTGGGTCATCTTGCTAGTCCTTAAATCATCTGTTGTCTTCTCTCTACTTTCCGGTGCAAATTTTGCCACTCTTGGCAACAACGGGACAGTAATGTTTATTAACTAAAGGCAATCATATTTTATGAAGCATCGAACTTACTGCTATTATGTTCAAGAGCACTATTAATATAATAAAAATCAATGCTCCCAGGACCATTTCCAAAACATATCCAAAACAAATGAAGGAATTTGAAATCAATGTGAGTCAAGCCTTAGAATTATGTACTTAGTCTGAAATTTGAACTAAGTAGTTTGTAGATACCAGATAATTGCAATAATAATGTTAAACATATACCTTTAAAGTTATGAGTAGATATCCAAACTATTTTTTTTCTTATTGTTGTGTTTGGAATCTCCAGCTCAGCCCATTCTGAATCCTGTTGTCTGAAGGCTGAGCAGCGTCTTCTCTGATGCTGCCTTCTCCAAACCCCATCCTCAGTGTCCAATGGACCCTCTCTTGGAACTGCCCTCTTCAAATTCTGCCCCTGAGAAAGCCTGTCAAAATTCACCACCTCCTTGGGGCTGCTCAAAACAACGCCTACTGGCCATAGAAGGCCTGGTAGCAATATTTGCCTGTGATTCTCCCTGCCCTCCTGGATGCTTTGCTCTCTCTGTTACACCTGAATGTAATAATTTGGCTTGATAGACTTATAACATCAGTGGTAGTGGATTTTCAATAATCAAGGATTCAAAACTTAACATGTGGAGCCATCATCAAGAGAGCTGTAATTGTTGTAGACATGATGAAAAGTTATTATTTTTAACCCATTTTGGTTGTGTATGATTTTGTATGTATACATATACCTACTTGTGCTCACCTATAGTGCTGTGTGTACACACCTGTCCTGGCATGCATGTAAAGGAAATCTTGGTGGAGTCAGTTTTTTCTTTTCATCATTATTTGGAATTATGGGAATAAACTTGGGTGCTCAGGATTGAATATCCATCTTGGCAGCAAGAGATTACTTTTTATAAATATTTTAATGAACAAAACTCCTTTTCTTTTGTTCAATCCTTTGTTATTCCTTCATTTCATTTTTTATTTATGGTGATAATATATAATCTGTTTTATAATATTTTATCTTATATTTTACTTTAGTCTTTATTAGTAATTTCTTTCCTTGTATATTAGTATGATGTCCAGTAATATTTCTTTACTTTCTATAATAGTATATACAATAACATATATGTACTAAATAAGGAGTGAATAAAAAATTTTCTGGTAATGGATCCCTTCCACCTTGACTAACGGTCCAAGAGGTCAGATGTAGTTTTTTCTTTCAAAGTTACTGACAGGAGATTTGACTTAAGGTGTGACTGCTGAACTAGGTGTAATTACTTGGTGTTGTGGGTATGAAGATGGTAATTACTTTGTTCTTTGTTTGTATTATGGTAAAGGATTCTTGCTTTCTATACCCCCTTTGGTTTTGAGTATTTAAAAATCATGAGAAATAAACAATGGTGAATTCAGTATTTAAAAAAATATATTCTGGATAAAAATTTAAGAAAAAAATCAATTTATCTCATATTTCCAGTGATATTTTGCTAAGAGATATAAACCAAATCAACAGCATATGTATGTGTATTTGTATGTGTGTATAAACATACTTATGTATGTATGAGACATCAATGTATATAACATAGTCATGTAATTATGAGATGTCACTTCCACAAAATGTTAGTAAAACACAAAATATTTGAAAAGCATAAAACATTTATTTGTATATTAAATCAGTTTTAGAGGCAGGTGTAAATTAGTGGAAAATATTTCAAGAGGTTCTGTGACTAAGTCCTTTTCGATTCATGAATACAAAGACTCTCCAACGTTTAGGTACCTGAAGCCAGAATGATATACACATTGTCATGCACGGAATTACTTAAAACCACAGAGAATGTGTCACATTGATCTATTTATTTATAAAATTACATTAATTGTTTAAGAGCAATATCATTAAGATCTCTGATTCATCTCAAAGAAAGCCCAAGTGATGCATTGGTTAAAAAATAATTCGAATGGAGTGCACAATTTCATCTCGCTTTTGTTATCAGACATGAAATGGAGAAAATTTGGTGTTACTCAAATGTTTGTTTGTATATGGATTGTGCTATCCTTCAGCTTTAATGACTAATCTTCAAAAAAGGAGACCTCTTAAAAGAGATATTAAAATAAAAATATCTCTAATTTTAGTGAAAAAAAAAGAAAAGAAGAAAATATCTAGGTTACTGAGCTGGTAAGTTCTGGAGATGAATTAATTATTGCAGTTATGGATGTATCATTAAGAGTATTTACCTTCAGGGATATAGTTGGAAGATATTGTCTCCTAGAAGTAAATAGCTATGGGACTGGAGAAAGGTTCAATGTGTAAAGTGCTTGCAATTCAAGTATAAAGACACACATTTTTTCTCAATCAAAAGTCTTGTATGGTGCTTACCCCTGTAATCCCAGTCCTGGTGAAGAAGAGCTCAGAAGACCCTTGATGTTTGCTGCCCAGACTTCAGCAAGAGACCTTGATTACAAAACAGGGTGTATCTCATGTGAGCAGGAAAAATGAGGTTGACCTTTGTCCTGATACATATTCATACGTAAGCCATACATATGAACCTGCTCTCTGATACACACTATTCGTATACCTCCCTTTGGAATGTATAATGTGTGGCGACTTTAATTTAGATGATATTCACAAAGATAATTATGTAAACTCTCTTGAAGCTAATTCTCTCTTTGGTTAAGTGTTCATATCAATTCTGTATTATATAACAACAGTGCACAACCCTCTCAGATTCTATGCTTGAAACCGTGAAACTAAAGGTCTTCTCTGTGAGACTGAGGGGGGATAACATGTTCAAGAATTATGTAAATGTTTCCCAAGGAGAGAATACATCACATGAAGAGGTCACAAGAGGATGTGATCATAACACACGAGAGAGTAAATAACCAACCTAGTGAAAGATGAGCTGTCACAATTAGACAGAAATCTGCACTTTAAGTGTTTCATATGCCATGTGAATGAGATTTTGCTTCCTCTCTCTCTTTCTCTCTCTCCCTCTTACACACACACACACACACACACAAATGTCAGGATGTCCTTAAACAGTTTGTGTCAAAAAAAAAGTCCAACAAAAAATAGTTTGTGTTTACGCAGATGAGCATAGTGGTTGAAATGGTAATACCTGCTCAAAGTTATAATATGGTTTAGACTGGAAGTGAATCTAAATTGTGACATTTGCTAATTGACATAAAATTTGATTTTTTAAAAAAAAGAATTTAATTTTTGAAAAGTTTTAGGCTCATAGCAAAATTCAGCAGAAAGAAAGAACATTCAGAGATATCCCACCTCATCCCCACAGCTCCCTACAGAATGATACATTTGTGATAGATGTTGCAACTACACTTATGTCATCATCATCACACAAAATCATTGTTTATTTGGGATTTGTGCAAGTATAAAATGGCCTGTAACTGCCATTGTAGTACCGTGGTAATTTCACAATCCTAATAATTTCCGTCAGGGCTGGAGAGATGGGTCAGTAGTCAGGAGCAGTCATTCTTGCAGAAGAGCCATTTCCACACTTACCGTCCACATAAAAGCTCACGACCCTACCTAATTCCAAAATCCAGGGGATGCAATGCTCTTTTTTTTACTTCTGGTGGCACCAGGCATGAGTGCAGCACACATGCATACATATTAATAAGATACTCATGCACATAAGTATTAAGTAGTCTTTCATACACACATATTAAATCTTTCTTTGTCCTTCATCATTCATCTTTGCTTCTCCTCAAACCCTGATAGTAATCTCTTTTTACTACCTTCTTAGCTTTTTGAGTGTTTCCAGAATATCATATATTTGAAATCGCAGTACAGCTTTTGAACAATTTATTTTGTGTATAAATAAGAATTAGCGAATCAATATGATCATGAAAACCTCCATGAGCTACATTTCCATGGATACAATGAATGCTAGTAAAAATTACTGAAAAAAGAAGGGAATATCTTTTGAAATTGTTCTAAAAATATAGGTTGATATAAAAATTGAAATCAATGCAGTATAAAAGAAGTAAACACCCAACATCCATTTCTTTCATTTCCAAGCCAGAAGAGTAAGAATCCAATTCCAGGAATACAAACCAAAAGAATCCTCTCCATGACACCAAGGCTATGACTCCATGTCAGCATAGACAGATCACAAGACTTTTTTATTCTCTGCAGCTATATTTTGTAGTCCTGTACGAATTTCAGATGTTTTAAGGCTTACTTCTTCTGAGACAGGTTGCAATAGGGAGATCTATTTCAGAAGCAGCACAGAAGAATAATGGACATTCATTTATAAGAGAGGGGTTTTGGTATGTAATATGGCTTATTCAAGAGAACAGAAGCTGATGGCTCCGTTCACTCTTTTCCTGAGAAGGTGGCACTCAGAAAGAAGCAGTTACTGACATAAACATTGCATTGGAATTTTTGAGATATTTACCCTGACTCTGAGATTTATTATAAAAGCATATATTAGTCACATCCACCTAAAGAAAATTACTTCATTTGAAATCATGAGAGAAATTAAAATTAAAAATCACAGTAAAGAAAATGTGGATCTCTGGCAAAAAGAAAGAAAGAAAATTAATGAAGTTAATGTCTATATTGGTGTGAAACCTAACCCAATAGATTCAACAGATAGCAGATAAATATTGACAAGTAAGACTTTTATATTCATAAGGTTTTGAAATCTGTAAAAAAAGAAAACAAATTCAATTAGGGAAACATGAAAGCTATGTGTGACCAGAGAAAGTGAGTGTCAGAATATACCTAATTAACTATAACTTTCTCAATGGAAACTATGACTCCCAATGAAGTATTGAAGGTGCATTATCTCAGTCTCTGCAGAGGAAAATGAACTTAACTAAAATATCCTAGCCAGTCTACATACAAGCAAACAACACTAACACGTACTGGAGTGATGGGGAGTTATTATTCAGAGCAGCTGTGATAAAGCACCTACCCACTTGCCACACAAGTACACACACAAATACGGGAAAAATAGGTTATTAATGAAAGTTCATGTCCAATTCAAAGACAGCGATTTCAAAGGAGCCTATTATAAATATTTTGACAGAATTAAAATAAGCTATGATTAACTAAGTAGAAGTTGCTATAACAATGTTGTTGCAAAGAAAAATAAGTGCAATAATAAACCATAGAAATTCTTTGGTTAAAATTTTAATGAATTAGATGTCAATTGACTAAAAGGTAAAAATTTGCTGAAAGTATTCAGCAGCACATTTGGATTGACAGAGTTATTATCAGTGATCTAGCAAACAGATCAGTAAAGATTAAAAGAGAAGGCAAATATAAGAAAAAAGAAGTATTGTAGTCATATTGAAAAATATGACAGAATTGAGTGTAAAATTCTTTATTGTGTTTAGATGTTGACCTCTAAACTGTCTTCATAATTGTAACAGCAATAACAACAATTCTCCCTAAGGTTTTTCATCCTCCCTTGAAGATTTACTATAACTGAATGTGTGAGCTAATATACAATTGAAACACGCACACACACACACACACACATTCACGTACACATAGTATTCAGTTGATTCCGTATATTCTAGAGTATATATATCAAAATATCCACAAATTATACTGGAGAAGAGAGAAAGAAACAGGGATAGTAAAAAAAATAGAAGAAAATAATGAATTTACACTTATCAACTTTGATGCAATCACTAGTTTGTAGATATTTAAGAGGCCCAGCAGAATTCAAGTATGATAAACACAGAAAAAGACGCACATTTACACCATGGAAAAGAGAAGCAAGGCATCATAGAATGGAACAACTAAAAACATCAAGATATAAATAGGCATACATTAACAAATTAACTCTAAGAATAGAAGAAATATTAGCATGAACAGCAGCTAAGAGAAGGGAGTCAATAACTAGTCCAGGGTTAGGAGAAAAGTCTGTCAAATGAGCCTCATAAATCTGGCAATATTTTCTTTCAATTATAGATTACACGAAACAGAGGTTCTCATTTTAGTGTACATTCTAAAGGAAATCCTCCAGGAAGCTCTTTAGGTAGTAGGGAATTCTAACCTACATATATAAGTTGGAAAAGGACTTTTGTTTCTAGTTAAACAAGCAAAGTGCTTGAAAATAATCTCCAATATCATCAAAGTAGGAAAATATGGATTAGCAGAAAGCAAAGTATCTATTCTTAGATAAATCTGAGAATTACAGAAACAAAAATGCCACGCTGGAAAAGAGCAGGCCAAGAGAATATCAGGGCTCACTGAGTACTTAGAGCGGAAACTCAAATGTAACTTAATATGAAGGACTGCTTATTAGCAAGTTCTTTGAAGTTCAAAAATGCCTTACTTCTGGATGAACACTCATTAAGCATATGAATACACAGAATATAAACTATACAGAACTCTCATGAAGTCTCTGAAATCTATTAGTCCAAGGTTATGTAAACACTGTTGTCAAGTGAGAATAGTAGATTCTTCAACCTGTTCAGCTACACCCAAACCATGCAAAGAAGCTCTAAAGCTCTGAACTTCATGAATTATCAGCAATGTGACTGTTTTTGAGCCATCCAGTCTCCTGTACCTTCTTCTCCCATAGTAATTCAAGTTATCCCAATAGACTCCTTGTTTCAACAAGTATGATTTTGGTAGTATATTTAATTATATATGTCAGCCTTTTCCTATCAAAGGTGAGTAGATACTACTTCATATCACTTCCAAATACTGTAACATGACAGAAGAAACATTAAGAACACTGAAACTGTAGTTAAAGATTTCAGAAGCTATTTGAGGATGAGATACAGAAATGGAAATTCAAGTGTTGCAAAAACAGAAAAACAGCAGATTTGCTAGTAATGCCTCTCTGATCTCAGTTCTTCATCAAACTACTTCATGGGAGAGCATCAATAAATATTAGCAACAGAACTATCATCTTTCTGAAAATCTCAGAGAACATCAAAACTAATAGCAAAAAATATGAAGATAGTCCTTTCATTCTTGTGTCATATTTATATTCTATAAAAACACAGAAGAAAATATAACACCATGAAAGAAATAAGAGGAAGACAAATGATCTAAAAAAGTAAAGAAAAAGGAACTCTGTCAGCATTCCTTCAGAGGACTATGTAAACAAGAACATGGGAATATTAAATATGCTGAGAGAAAAACTAAACAATTAAAATTACAACAACAATATGGAACTTTGTACTGAGCAAAATTATTATTCAAAAGTTTAGGAAGGATAAAGGTTCTACTATAATGGCAAATGTAGATAAATTTCTTAACTGTAGCCCTACCTCTATTTGTTATTATACTATTGCTGTGAGAAAACACCTGACAAAGTAATATAAAGAAGAAGTATATTTTGATTCAGAGTTTGAAGTTGCACTCCCTGATATTATGGGAACCATGACAACAGAAGAAGAAGTTGGTTACATTGCATAAAAGTGTCAATAATGTTTGTGTTTTCTTTTGTATTGTATAAAACAATTTTATATCAACAAAATAAGTACCATTAACACTTGAAAATGGTCTAAGTAGATGAAAAGGAAGCAATTTTACACAATCTTAGGTATCACAATGAGTTTACCAACTCATTATTCTTTATTCACAATATTTTTTTAATTTAAAATTTTTATGTTTAGAATTTTTTCCATGAGTATAACTTTTGCCTTATCTCTACTCCTCTTTCTTCTTTCTCCAACTCCCACCATGTACTCTCAACTTCTCAAATCAATAACTTTTTACTTCTCTTTGTTACAAGCACACATATGCCATACTGAATCTATTTAATATTTTTGTACTTATGTATGTTTGTTGGAGATCTCCTGGTAGGAGCTTCTTTTCACCCTCCTATCTCACTCCTCCCATTCCAAAACCCACCCCTGAAAAAGCCTGCCAAAAGTCAACCCCTCCCTGGGTTGGCCAAGACTAAGCTTACAGTCTATATAAGACCTGGTAGCCGTATTTGCCATGGGATTTCTCCCCTACCTTCCCAAGGGTCACCCACGAGTTGCTTTGCTCTGTTCAGATTAAACCTGAACTTCATAATTAAGCCTGATCTGACTTTTTACATCAGCAGTTTCATTACTACCTGATGATTTAACTTTTCAATGTTTAGTGCTGATAAGTGGGACTGGAAAACACACCAGGAGCTACTTCCCAATAGAATAGTGACTTTCTCTCTTTCAACAGCTGTAGTTGCCTTTAACTTTCCGTCTAGGGCTGGTGCTTTAGAGGTTTCCCTTATCTGTACTGTGATAGCTAGTGGTGTTGTCATTAGGCAGGTTTTATTTAGGGAAATATAACTTTCACAGTTAAAATCCACTACCTCTCAGCAGACATTTGATCATGTGACTTCTACAGTCTTTCCATCCCATTTTTTTACTATGTTCCCTGAGTTTTAGGTGTATGAGTTGAATTGAAAATGTATCAGTTTGTTTTGGATATCTGCGGTCTATTGTTTTCTGCATTTTGGCCTGTTACAAATTTTTGTGATAGTCTCTGTGTGCTACAGAAAGAAGTTTGGTGAGGAGTGACAATATTTTCCTGTAAATACACTTTTCTATAAATATAAGGATAGTTTTTTAAATGCACTTGCAAAATTATTCTGGTTTAAGAAAGTGGATGTAGGATGTTTACATCTAATGTTCATGATCTCACCAATTGGGCTAGATTTTAGATTTATAAAGCAGGCATGAACAAATATGATGACCTGTCTCATGCATATTCGTCAAGAAGGCATACAATATCCTATCATAGTAAAAAAAAAACAATTTAAATCATTGAAGGTGAAATGATATGGAATTTAAATCTATTTCTTTTTGTTGTTTATGTAAAGGCAAAGCCTTTAAAATTACATAATGGAAATTTTCATTGATTTTAAGATATTTCTTTGAGACATAACCAAAACAAACAAGAGAAATTACATTATAACATTTGGTGCAATGAAAACATTATGAATCAATGATGAAAGAACATTATCCTATTTATATTAAAATTGCATAATTAAAATGAAGTATCCAATTTTCTAGTTCTCATATTGGGAACATGTTCTTCAAAAATACATTGTGCACATGTATTGAGAAAGGAGGTTTGCACCTGTTTATTATAAGCTTTTAGAAAGTAAAATAAGTGACTGAATTTTTTTTTGGTGTTATGAACATTTTTGCCTTTGTGATACTATTGAAGGAAAACTGGGACTGGCCTTAATAGTTTACTACAAATCATGAGAAATACTGAAGTGAGATTAATAATAACTCAGAGACAGAAACGGGGGTTGAAACTGAAGGTCAGAAAAGCAAAACAACCATCCACTGGCTCTTACATCAACCTCAGTCTGAAATGGCAATCCTGCTTCCAGGAATCTCAGAATGAGATGGAGACTGAGTTCTTTCTCCTCCCATTTTATAATTCTTTCCAGTTCTGGGATTATAGCATGACCACTACCGCCTGGTTTCTAGGGCAGTCTAGTGTGGCTACTGGGATTAAATGTTTGTGACATTGCTACCTGGTCTTTAAGGCTGGCCAGTGTGGCTGTTTTTCTTTTCTGATTCTCAGGCAAGTTTTATTTATTAAAATATAAATGAAATGCCACTACAAAAGCCATTAGAAATATATAATTTAAATAATAAGTAAGAAGAGAAGGAAGAATGAGGGAAGTATTCATTTGAAACCAATTAACGTACAAAATGGGAATAAAGAACAAAAGAAAATGTGTATAATAAAACATTTGATATTACTATAAATTTAGAAAATTACAATTCAGCTATTAAAGATTTCCCACATTCTGAGTATGAAAGTGATGTTTAAAAGAATAAAAGTCTAAAAAATGCTACAAGGTTTAGCATCTCGATGAAATAAAAATTAAAAAAAACATATTTTCAAGTAGCAAATAAATATTTAACTTCTAAGTTGACCATGTACTAACAAGGGGAAAGTATCAACAATAATTTAAAACTTTTTAGAGACCAGAGAGAAGACTCAGTGGGTAAGGTTACAGCTCTTCAAGACTCACAAACTGAATCTAATCCACAGATACATAGAATGGACGAGAGAACCAACTCCTCGGGGTTGTCTTTTGACCTCAAGTGGGCCATGTCATGTGTACAATTTTTAAAAAGTAAATTTCAAAAAGATTACATAAGTATTTTGAAATGAATGCAAGTAGTACACCATTCTCTTAACATCTGAGGGATGTAAGCAAAGTGAAGACTGAGAGCATGTACTACTGAAGACTTGCAAGATAGTAAAGAGCGTCTAAAGTCAGCATACGATTTAGGAAATCCCAAAGACACTTCCAGAGGGCAGAAGGGAATTAAAAAAACTAGAGCAAAAATCAGTGGGGCAGGCACTTCCTACCCTGTCCTCCCATAAAGAGAACACAGACAAGTCACCAAGGTATTATTAAATGAAAGGAGGTTTGTACACTAGGTAAGAGACCTTAGGTTCTTTCACACATGACGGTGTTTATGCAGACCATCCGGATGATTTGAGAAATACATAAAATTCTAGAATTAAAAAGGAATTATTTCAAAGACACTAGAAGTCACTAGACATAACCAGATATTTAAATGTATGTTTGTTGTTGGGGGAAGAAAACTTAACACAATTTGAAATTTAAAACACAAAAGGGTTTACATCAGCACAATATATGTATATATACAGAATGAAAATGCATACTAAGTCTTATGAGAAAAACCAAAGTTTCTGATAAAAATATTCTGGAAAGTATAGGTAAATGAGATTTATCCCACTAGTCTATATTGTTCCAACTTGAGTTACAGTGAGTTATTTATTTATTTTGGAGGGGAAGGTATAGGACTTTGGCAGACTACCACTAATTTTATGAGCACAAACAAAGCCTATACACAGTCAAAATAATATGAAAGTATATATGCAAAAATATACAACATCTGCAATCTAATTACGAAAGTATTAGTAATACTAATATAAAGTAATAAGAATGGTTTTGATTTAGGTAACATATGTTCATATTGATCAATAGAATAAAATAACAATCCTAACAGTAAATTTAAATCTTTGAAAACAAAGACAGTCTAATAGGCAGAGGAGAGTCTTTATTAGCAAATTAATTCAAGAATATTCAATATCTGCATGAAAAAAAATTATTTGACTAGATAAACTTCATCTTTTACAAATGTTTGTTTCATAAGGGAAAATAGATATAAATAAATATTATACATGAAAATAACTACAGAATAAACTAATTTATATGAAAAATAGCAATGTTATCTTGTGTTTGGTAATGAATTTTTAGAAATAAGAAATGTATAATTTGTGAAGGAAAAATAAGATGTTAAATTTTATTAAAGATAATATGATTTTTCACAAAAGACATAATAAAGTTGGCAGAAATTACTATGAAATGTAATAAAAGGGTAGAAAACCCAAGAGCTCTAAGTTTTTAATTTTCAACTGCTGATAGCTGAGTTCTGTGTCCCATCAGATTTCCCATTGTTCTCATGAGACAACTCTATGCTGAGGCAGTATTTGGTTCTGAATGCTAAGTCTTGGGAAAGGTAAACTCATATGTTTAATCCACTGGCCACAGAGCTGTTGAGGTAAGCTGGGATGCCTGCCACACAAAGAAAGACAACAAGAGAGTGCTTTCCCAAGGTTTACAACAGACCCCTAATTATCATGGCCTTCAGTCTGCAGAGAGTGTTGGTCTGAGAATTCACTCAGTTTAGAAATACCAAAACCATGAAGAAGTTCAGTAACATGACTCACTCACTTACCACAATAGGCAGATTTCAAGAGAGCAGTCTCAGAATAAGGTAGCTTTAGTTATATGTCATTGTTTCAAATATTTTTTTTATATTTTCTTTTTTTGTTGCTTAACATTATCTCAATTTTAAACATATTCTATTTGTATTTATTTCTCTTTAATTTTATATTCAAAATTATATGATGTCTTTTGCTTTCATTCTTATTCCCCATATTTTTTCACCTTTTTATTTAGCATTGCTTCTTCTCTTTTCTCCTTTTCTCAACCCCTTTTTTATTTCATTGGTAATGCAAAAGTAATAGCTCTAATCTTAAAGGTAGTAAGAACTGTTTATTACAGAATGCCTATGAACGACCCAGGAACAGAGATTTAGGATGCTCCAAATTCCATATTCTGATGTGGAAACAGGTTCTAGCAGTTTATAATTCTACATAACAAAGAAAGTCATGTCAAGTCAGTTTAAAATATATTCATGAGTACATCAAAGAGGAAGGGAAAGTGAGGTGGGAGTGTATTCTATAAGCCCAAGATGCTGTCTGATGACATTCTTAGCTTTAGGATTGGTGGAAAATAGTGGGCTGTTATATTAATAGATTCTAAAATGTTTTTAATCTATTAGTCAAACAATGTTACACAAAGGTAGCTAAAGAATGGCTGTTCCTGAAGGTTAAAATTGGACTTTCAACATTCTAGTCTCTCTACAGAACTTAAATTCCAAGCAGCTAATCCATCTAAGCAGACAAGCAGACACATATTCTTTTTAGAAGTTTCATTAGCATTATTAATTTATTAATATTAACATAATTCATTTAAACTTCATAGATTTCTGTCACTTTTTGTTGATATTGGTATAGGTGTTTGCATTGATTCTATAAACACAGATGAAATATTCAGAAGACCCCCTAATGAAACCAGAAGAAATATTTAACCTATATAGTTTATAAACATGAAAAATGAGGCCAATTAACATGAACTCTCCAAAATTCACAACTCTTCAAATATGTAATCAAAATATTGAAATGTTTGAAATGTCAGAAAAATAATTTAAGCATACATATTAAACATGATTAGAATCAAGAGTCATATACAGAAACAATTTAGAAGGTTTCAAAAAAGAATTTTTAGACTTTACATGGCTGTGATTTTGTAACTAGTAAATGGATACTATATCATTTTGGGTTTTGAATTTTGAATTTTCTGGGGCTCCTTGTGTTCAATGAGATTCTCTACTAGGAAGCTGATGCCACATGCGAACAGCACTCTATAATGTTACGAGTTGCAGAATCTCAGATATAGACACCCAGTAAACACCACATGATCTTTCCATTAAGATAAAGTAGGATTTATATCAAATGATTCCGTCCAACTGAGATCTAAGGTATATTTATTAACTGGACATTTTTAAGGAAAGCTGTGTTAAGATACAGTGTTTAGGAGAGTAGGCTTATCCAATGTATTTTAATTTCACAATGTTTTCAAAATGAGATGGGTTTGTCAGGGCATTATCCCATGTGGATGCTGGTAAACTACCCATGTGCTAGTGGATGATCTCACACCCATGTACATATGGATATAAGATTTGTGCTTATTAACTACAAAAGCAAAAAAGGAAAAACTAGCATGAGGTGAGGAAGGAGACAAGTTGGGAACCATGAGAATTGGGGAAAGGTACTGGTAGATAGATAGACATGATTAGTATGCCATTTATAAATGTATGAAACATTCAATGAATAAAGACTATTGTTTTTAAAAGATATACTACCATCAATCAAGTAGCTTTAGCCCTATTCTATTATGACAATATAAAATTGATAGTCACATAATTTAATTTGGTATTTACTTATTTCGAATTTTATTTGTGCTATAACTTATCTAATCACACAAAATATTATTTGCTATCTTATAATATTTTTTATTAATATTGTTAAGTGAATTCATCATCATATGTGTTTAAGCACAATAAAAGCCAATTCGGACTCCTTCCTTTAACTGGGAATGAAAATTTGAGTCAATCATGGGAGCACATGCCAGTAAGATTTGCTGAGGGAAGCTGAGGCAGGCAGATTATTAGTTTGAGGACAGACTGGAATACACATTTTAAAAACAAGAACAACAGAAGTCTGGCATTGATGGTGCATGCCTTTAATCCCAGCAGATGGAGGCAGACAGAGTTCAAGGCCAGCTGGTCTACAAAGCTAGTTTTAGGACAACCAGATATATTACACAGAGAAACCCTGTCTCAGAAAAAAAGAAAAAGAAAAAAAAAAGGAAAAAAGAAAAGAAAGAAAGAAGGAAAGAAAGAAAAAAGAAAGAAATAACAAAAAAAGAATGAACAAATGGATTGAAGAAAGAAAGCTCGTTAGTAAACTATAAGGTTTTCTTTGTGATTACTATTAATCAACACTACTCTTTTCTCTTTGTCTTACTCCATATCTTTTTTCTTGCAAATCTTGACTTACTCTGGATATATACACAGTTATGCCTCAATAAATCATATTTATTTCCTTTAGTCTGTAATCATTTCAGTGATCTGAATGCTGTTCAAATATCACCACTGTATCTTAACAGATTAAATAAAAATTCAAAATAAAACATGATTACATAGACAATGCCACTGTAATTTGGAGATTTGTTATATTATATTATTAACTGAAATATTTTTAATGTATAAAAAGTTACAGAATGCATTATACAAACTATTTGCCACATCTGTTTTCTTTTTCTAAAAAATCAGTTATGCACATATATTACCTTTAAAAATATCCATCAGCATTAAACCAATATTACTTCAAAGCAGCATGCTTTTAATTTCTGAATTCTCACATGGGTATTATACTCAATACTAGCTATTTTTGAGATTGAGATATTGTAATTGATTGACCATCTGTTTTTCCTGAATATTCAAGTTCTTCTTTTGCTCTTGAGAATTAATAGTAAATTCTTAACATCTCATCTGTTTTTAAACTTTTAAGTAGATTAAAAAGTAAATGAAAGGCTATTACCTACCTAGTTATAATAATGAGAAAGTTATTGTTTTTTGGACTATTACAGTTTTCTCATGATTTGTAAAGGAAATAACTTTATCAAATCCATCAAAAATGACTTTTTATCTCTAAATTATTAAATGATACGTGCTAATTTCCAATTGTTTGCTTTATAAATGTGTAACAGAATTTATTGCAAGACTAATTTATGTGGACTGTTCTAAATGTATTTATATTGTCAAAAACTTTCTAAACTGTTCAAGTATGTTGGCACATACTCATAATCTCATTACTATAGAGGCTGCACTGCTGCTTCCAATGCTGGGTGCCACCATGAGGAGCTACAGTGGAAAAGAATTTAAGAGAAGACTTCATGTTGGTAAAGTTCCAGTATCCAGGTGAACAGGTAGAATGGAAGACAGAAATTTTTGATTTGTTTCTAAAACAGGTATGACCAAACAATTTACAGTCTTTATTGTATTAATTGTCCTTTGCATTTTAACAAGGAAGATCAATGAGATTTATCAAGTTTACCCCTATAAAAGTTATATTATGATATTGTAAAATTATTGATAATTTAGTTAAGATCAAAAGTTGTATCAATAACTTAAAGATACATGTTTGGTGGCCCAGATAACAAAACTATATATGAACAATAAAAGCTATAGTTTTAATGTGCATTCATAGAAGTAGAGAAATTACTGTTATAATTTCCTGAAAAGAGAAAATAATACAAAAATAGTTTAGCTAATACACTTGAGAAAAATTAAGGTGCTTTGTAAAGTGCTTTAAAATATCACCTGAGATCCCTAGAAATAGCTTAATAGCCAATTTAAAAATGATAAAAGAGGTCAAAAAGTTTAAATATCTTCTCAATTGTCTCATCGGCAGCAAAGCTGGAAGAGTCAAAATACTTATTTCTCTCATGCAGATTCATGTTGCTATCTACTACTATAGTACAAAGACTTGGCTCTTTAGTTCCATTCTGCTTTCTGTTTTCAATATATGTATATCATTGAATGAATTGCCTGGGAATGACATGAATTAGAATGAAGTCGACTATGTTTTAGTCTTTAAAAATAGTTTCTGAACGCTAAGAAATCACAGATGAGTGATTTGAAAAGGAAAGTACAGAGGCAGACCTGTCTTCATCATTCCAGGGAAACAGAATCTAGGCTAGTAATTGAATGACAGTTGTTAACATAAAGAGAACACAGCAGAACAGAATTGGATACATCGAAGAGGCAGGAGCAGTAGCCAACAGAATGACAGCTATCCCTATAGCCGAATGAAAGAAGGTTAGTATTACTTTGTGAAATTTGCAGTGACAAATAGAGCTAAGCAGATAAATGGAAAGATGCATAACATAATATCATAACATGAAAAGCATTTTGCACAAGAATAAAATAGATTAAGGATGTAGAGTACCCAAGAGAATTCTCCATAATGGTGGAAAGGCTCTCCTACTAGTGAGACAAATGAACTATATTTCAAATTACAGTTTAAAGAAATGTAGCCATATTGGAATAGTGGCTACAGATGCAGGATGGGTGAGTGGATATCTAGATTAATTCAATTTTCTAGCTGTTGTGAATAAAAGCAACAGTGAGCAAGAATATACAAATGCCTCTATAATAAGCTATAGGATTTTTGGATGTGCACCTAGAAATTATATATTTGGGTCATATGATAATTATATTTCTAATGTTTTAAGAAACCCCAAGATTGATTTCCAAAGTGGTTGCTTGTTTTAACACTCCCACCAAGAGCATGAAAAAAAATTCTGGTTTAGCATTTGCACTACAGCATTTGCTATTGCTTGTATTTCTGGTGAAGGCCATTCTGACTTGGGGGAAAAAGAATGGTCAAGTAACTTTAATATGTTTTTCACTGGCGTCTAAGAATGGTGATCACCTTTTTTCACATTTTTGAGGCATTTGTATTTTTTGTTTTTGAGAACTTTCTGTTCATTTCCATAGACTATTTTGATTGGCTTATTTACTTTGGTAATATTTAGGTTGTGTTCTTTTTTAATATATGTTCTAGACATCAAACTACAGTTGACAAACTATCAGGAATGATTGCTTTCATTATTTTGGCTTCTTCTTTACCAAGAGGTAGCTTCCTTTGATGTATAGAACTTTTTAGTTTCATGAGGCAAACAGAGCATGATAGTTCATGTATTGGCTAAAACTGTTTTTAAAATCAATCTTAAGCTACAAATTGCTTCTGAAGATTCATTTTCAGTAAACTCCCCACACCGTCTCCCATAATGCCAATAATGTTATAGAACTATTGATTTGTTTTCTTACATAATGAATTTCCTATTTCTAGATTAAAACATAGATGGAAATATGTGGTATTTGAATTTCTATAATTGAAATGTATGTGTATTAGGCATTTAAAATATTACATTTTACTACTCAATTGATATATAACACTTTGACTAATTTTTTTGAATATTTTTATTTTTTTGTGACAGGGTTTCTCTGTGTGTTTGCAGTCTGTCCTGAAACTCTCTGTAGACCAAGCTGGCCTTGAACTCACAGGGATCTTCGTGCCTCTGGCCCTAAATGCTGGGATTAAATCATGCACCACCACCACCCAGCTGATTAATTTTTAAGTCATTATGCTAATGATATTTAATTCCACATTTTCTTCCATTGTGTATTCTTTCATTTTTAATAATGGATAAAGATATTTTTGATAGCAGGATTTTCTTCAGTCTTCATTTGTATATTACAATAAATTCTATAGGAGTAAGCACTCAAAAATGCTGGTGTTTATAGAACTAAATTAATATTTAAATGTTTTTGTTGTTTAGTCTTAGAGTTATTAGATATAATTTCTCCCACAAGTCATCATTAAATCAATATGAAGAAAATCTTTAAGTGGGATTGTAAAATTTTCAAGTAACCCATAAGTGTTGATAAATGAATCTTAGAGGAAAAAGAAGAAAACAATAAAATGGGAGAATAATGTTTGACATATGAATGGTATCTATGTAACAGAGATACAAGCAGTAAACCTAAGAAACTAATTTCTATTACTACAAATCTTGAACACAATTATGCATCATTTAGCAGAATACTAGTATAAGAAATAAATCATTAGGCATTTTATTATTGGACAAATATCATAGCATTTGATTATAAAAATCTACAGCATATTTCCCCCTTCATAACTAGGATATATGACTTATTTGCAGTAACTCACCAGTGAACTTTGTTAGCTTAAAAAGGACAATGGATCACACCATATGAGATTAAATCATGTACAAAGGAAAATGAGGCAATTGCTAAACATAATGCACAGATGTTTGAAATTTGCTGAAGATGCATTGGGCCATACTGTTTCATAGTCAATGTCTTAAAAAGTATAAAGCATACATACTGAAGTAATGACAAAATGTAGTACATATGTAATGAGCATAGCTTTTTATTACAGATGTCAAAATTAAAATATTGGAATACTTATATTTAGAATTTTGCATGTGACTACAGTGCAGGAGGATGTGTTTACATCAGGCTCACTACAGACAGGTGAGTCATGCATTGCATTATGATTTGAGCCTGGTAGCAATGTCACTACAGAGTAGGAAATTTTTAACTTTGTTAGCTTTTTAAGGGACCACTGTTGTGAATATGAAGTCTGTTGTTGAAAGGAATTGTATACAACATAAAGAAATTAAAGTGAAAACAGAGGACAAGATTGATCATACAAACATTATTCTGAAAAAGTAGTAGCTATTGTATATTTTGTTTTGCTTTGTTTTTGTTTTTTTTTTGTTTGTTTGTTTCTTTGTTTTTTCACAACAGGGTTTCTCTGTAGCTTTTGTGTCTGTCCTGGAACTCCCTCTGTATACCAGACTGGACCTCGAACTCAGAGATCTGCCTGCCTCTGCCTCCCAAGTGCTGGGATTAAAGGTGTGAACCACCATCACCTGGCCTGGACTTTTTTTTTTAATAGTTGGGCACAAAGTCTGGATACAATTCTTCCGAGTCCTTTCAAATGTCAGCAGCAAGGTTTTCTACCATTCACGGAAAAATTCCTTCCATATCTTTAAGACTGTCAATTTGATAGTAAGTTTGTAAAAGATCATGCAATTGTCTGCTGGTCACTTCATATGGAGCAAAGTCTATGAGGCTACGTTTCTCTGGGTTCAAAGTTGCCAGAGTTTAGCCTTTATGAAGAAGCAGCATCAGATCACTGGGCTCACACAAAAGGCTCTATAAATTAAATGTATAAATGGGAATATATTTGGGTCCTTCAACCATGTTTCTATACAAATTTTTTTCTTCTTCTTTTTATTTTTCCAAATCGCCAAATTTCCCATCCTCTTTTCTGGAAACCAAGGGCATATCTACTGGACTACTAAGAACTGATGAAGAATAATGTTTTACCTTACTTTTGCACTTCTCAAAATATCCTACATACATACATACATATCCTTTACCTATCAACATACATACCAATACCTATCCCTAGACTTCACATGGCCAAGTTTTTATACCTATGCACAGAAATATGCTTGTAGTAACCTTTATTTATGTGCTCTCATTTCCTTGTCTGAACAAATGTGAGTTCATCACTGTCAGGGTTCTGGATCCAGCACCACATGACATGACTTGCATAATTTAGGGATTGAACTGCCTAGTGCAATGAGGGATGAAGAAACAACAGACACATATGGAGAATATCTGGTTAAGGGAGGCTGAAATTTGATGGAGAATCACCAACAGCAACCTCGAGACTTGGCCAGTATGCTATATACAGCAAAATCAAGGAGGAGGATTAGCTAATCTTGTTTGGAATCTTTGTGGGTAGCAAACTCAGCTCCCAGTCATCCTGGAAGCCGCATTTGAAACCTTTTTCACACACTGATTTTTTAGCTAAAGGTCAAATATTAGTCAACAACCACGTTCGGACCAACAGAAAGCTTTCTGATTTGGGAAAGGCTTGCCTACATGAGTCTGAGTCACTGGCGTCCTTGATACAGTTATGGTTATGTCAATGAGGACTTCATCTACTCTCCACAGCTGATTTTGAATATGTGCAACTAAATTAAAGAAGAGAATTAGTACCTGGTTAAGATCATAGTTTAATGACACAAGGAAAATAATGTAAAATTTGAAGGAATAATTCAACAAAGATATGAAAATACTAAAGAAAAAAGACAATTTGAAATGCTGGGAATGAAAAATAGTAAGTCGAATAGAAAACTCTTGGGTTATTCTCATTAAGGTGTGGAATATTTGAGCTTGAAGAAAATGCAATGGACTGGAATAATCAAACAAGAACAAAGTTGAAATAAAAAGAAAATACTCATGAGAATACAAATATACAAGCCAGACTCTGAAAATATCCAATACATAGACTTTGAGGACATAGAAGACTAAAGTTCTAAAAGGCATAGAAAAAAATTTTCAAGAATAATTACAGAAAATTTCCCAGTTAGGAATAATGATACCAAACTAGTTAAAGGAGCAAGTTAGGACACCCACAGAAAGATCCCCTATCATATTATTATATCATAATCACCACTCTACCCTCTTATCCTGCCCTTTCTTACCAAATACAACCCTCAACAAGACTCACTTCCACTATTATGTGTTTTGGGTTTTTGTTTCTTTGTTTTGTGAACTGCTGAGCTAGACCAGAGATTTCTTCATAGACATCAACTTTATTCTATCCACTAGAGTACTTGAAACTCACAAGTATCACAAAAGACAACTTTCTCTTCCCCAGCAGTTCATGCCTCTGAGCCTATGCTTGTCTCTTCAATCACCTGGTGTGGATCCTCTCTCTCTCATATCTGCACTGGAGTTTGGTTCACCTCTGGAATGGTCCTTGCCTATAACCACTCTTTGGTGTGAGACTTTTATGAATAGTATTTTCATAATAATAAACAAAACACAATGCATTTATACAATGACCATAGCAACAAAGATATTCAGTATATCAAGTTAATGGTTAATTTCATAAAATCCCGTTTTTAAACATTATCACAGTAGCTTACTCTGCATAAATATAGTGGTTCTCCCAAACAAGATGAAGGTTTTTATAAGAGCATTTTGCAAATGTACATTCAGGAAGTGGTAGCCCTGTTTATTATGCTAACACTATACTCTAAATTATGAATGATTAGGGCCTGCAGGAAAATAATGAATGACAATTAAAAGTCAAGCAGAGAATATAAATTAACATAAGAAATATTATTGAGGTAGAATTTTAATAAAGTATTAGCTATGTGAAGCAGAATTTAAACGCTATCCCTGGATGATTCCAAATGCACATGAATAAAATTAAACAGTGAAGAGAACCAAGAACCACTAAAAGCCATGGAATTACAAAGTCTGCAGAGAGGAAGAGGAAAAGCATGAGATGGCATCATTGTAGATATGTAGCTGATAAATAATGTCTGTGTCAGTGAGTGGTATGTAAGTTCCATTTAGGTCTAATGAAGTCTGTTATTTTGTGCACCGTGGATAGTTGTGGCTTTCTGTGTCAATCATCATTTACAGCAAGTAGAAGCTTCTCTGAGGAAGGATGAGAGTTGCACTACACTTTAAATATATTAATAAGTTATTAGGAGTAGGTTAAATGCTATGTCCCTTTATCAGACTAATAGAAGTAGGTTCTCTACGGACTGTACCCATCTAGCTATAGGCTTTTGGTTTGATACTATTTCTAAATATGGCTTGCATTTTATTCAATGCTTTGGAAAGTCCATCAAAAAGTGACTGACTACTCTCAGGATGCTTATGCCACTTTTGTAGCTGTGAGCATGTTTTGCCAAACCAGATATTATTATAGCTTACAAAGCTCACAGATGGACAAGACTGTTGATTGCTTGTCTACTTCAGTAGTACTGAAAGCAGTGTCTCCATGCAAGCAATAAATGATGCACAAAAAATGTTGAAAGCAACATGTGGGCATAGCTCAATCACATGTGTTTATGATTTTGCTTGCAGTTCCAGGTCAGTGAGGTCAGAAAAACCAACCTTTTTATATAAGTAGAAGATTAAGATAAACATATTAATTTCTTTTCCATATAATGCTTAATGTGTCATCCAACAAATACAAATTAATATCCTTTATTAGAGATGTATCTTTTAAATGACTCTTGGAGTAAGTTTCTCTTATGTGGCACTGACTGCTGCAGTGCACATTTCTAATTAAGAATTTTGCATATTAATCACAAGTTCTAGCTAAGAAAATGATTTTGGATAGTATTCTGTTTACAGATTTATTACTCTTCGATTACTTCAGAAACTTTAAGTAATTTTAGTTTTTTTTGTGCTGAAAAATCTAGAGTAACAAATAATATTTTATTTATTTAGTTTATGTGCATTATATATATGTATATATATGTGTGTGTGTGTTCATACGAATGTGTACATATGTGCATTGTGTTTGCATGTACCCTGTACAACCATTATCAAGAATGTCTGAGCCAATTTGGTAGTAGTTAAGCTGAATTTGGTATTTCTTATTGGCGTAACAATGACCCACTCCAATAACATTTTTTTTTTGCGTTTTCTATTTTTCAACATGAGGACTGCTAATACTCTATCAACTAGCGAACATGGGTCAGTGAAGTTATCTGTTCCATGTTTCTTTGACCTGCATATCTTTGCAGTCTGTACATGCTTATGCTGGAAATGGTATTCTTATTTTAGACATGGTAGTCTTATTGTAGACTCTTCATATACATATAGCTACTGCCTATTCTTAACCCTCTGAATTCTTGTAAGGTTCAAGGATATATTTTTTTCTAGTCTGTCTAATATAAGATTCTATTGCAGTCTGGCATATGGGTAGAGTGTCTGTAGGATACTACCCTTTTCTACCTGAAACAGCCAGGTGCAGTCTTTTGTCTGTGATTTGTGCATGAAACAGTTTCCTATTCCCTTCTTACCTGCAGGAAAACCTCTGTTTTGAATGAATGCAAAGCCTTGGTTGCAGAAGTGTTCTCTTTTCCATAGTAAGTGAAAAATAGGTCTGCTTTACGGCTCTCCAGTTATATTTTTTTACTTAAGCCTAATGTTGCTGCTGCAAATGTAAGCCTTTGTATCAAAAGAATATTCCAGAAGTTTGAACTGATTTCACTTTATGAATTTAGAATCACGATTTGGAGAACTCCTTTTGGTTTCTTGATCTAACCTCAATTGTTCTTAAGTTCAAGCAGGCTTCCTCCATATCTTGAGCTAAGACATAACCTTTATAAGACATAACCTAATAACTTTTATTCCTAGACCAAGAATTATATGAGCTAATACCTTTTAACTGGTTTTGATCATGATATGCCCCTTCCCCCAAGTTCAGAAAAACTCTAAATAAAACTCATATGTCATTCCCTGTCATGGGAAAATGGTCTGTATTCTGTCAATTATATTTTAAATAAATGCTGATTGGCCAGTAGCCAGGCAGGAAATATAGGTGGGACAACCAGACAGGAAGTAGAAGTGGGTCAATGAGAAAAGGAAATTCTGAGAAGAAGGAAGTCCTAGTCTGCAGTTGTGACCCAGCCACAAAAGAAGTTAAGATGTGACTGTCTAGCTAAATAAGGACTGGGCAAAACAAAAACCTCAGACTACATTTCCCTAATGTATTCAAAAAGCCTTATCACTCATTGAAATTTAAGTTACCTGCTTGGCTTGGGCACTCAGCTCTCTGCTAGGCTGATAAAGTTTTATTTTATGGTTATCTTTTCTCTGTCATTGCTAAATGAGGAATGACATTTTCTTACACTTTGAAACAATCTGCAGGAAGTAGAAGACCTCAGATGTGTTCTAACTGTAAAACATTATTGAGCTGTAGAATTATGATTTATTAACCTTTCAGTACATATGCTGTTTCAATTAAACTATTTACCAACATATGTTCTAACACACTAGCTGACTCTCAATATATCATCTTTATTCTGAACAAGATTCTTTTATATTCTACCAAGAAACTCAAACAATATAAAATTCATTCTCTCGGTGTCTTTTTATACTTTAGCATATGAAGATACATATATTTCATCTATATATATAATTAAACATGATTCCTCTCTCTTTCTCTCATTTCTACATATGCATAATAATATAGTCATATGTAGATTGTGTTTGTGGGTTTCTGTATTTTTTTTTGCAATTTCAACTTCTTTTTTTCTCCCTGTTCATTTGTTTCCATGTTGATTGCAAGTCTTCATAAAGCATATGTAACTGGTTCTTCTTTGTCTTTTAATTTAGAATGAGATTGTTGCAGGGAAAAAGGCAAGAGGGAAATAACTAAATTGCTTCACTGTGACAAGAAAACAGTGTGGGAAAAGTTTGGTTGTCATAGTCATTTCCTATTTCCAGAATAATGGAAAGTATAATAAATATTTTAAAAGATACAGCTTTTCTCAGCTCAGTCTATTAATAGAGTGTGATAAGTCAGTTTAATCAGCATTTTAGCTGAAGGCGGGTTATCTTATTGGCATTGTTACCTTAATTTTAGAAGTATAAGAGAGTGTTATGGTATATTTAATGATTATGTTTTTTGCATATGTGTGTGTTCTGCACAAATTATAATGCTCTCTTTCCTAAGATGACTTTATCTCCTTCCTTGACACTGTTCCAAATATCAGAAATACTTGAAGTTGTATTTCTGTCTTTGTTATTTCATACTTTAGTGAACATTTATGCAGTTATTTTATTATTAGTTGCCATAACCTTTCTCAGAAAAATATATGAATAGAATTTCAAGGTCCTAATACACGAACATTCTGATTTTGTAATTACAACAATTGTATAAATATTTAATTCCATACTTATGTGTTCATTGTCTTTCTGTTTTTTTTTCTGAACTTTTAAAATACACATAGACTTCATTGCTGTAACATATTTTTAAAAATGTATTGCATCAGTTAATATCTCCTGTTAAAATATCTACTTCATGATTTTGAAAGCCTGTGTGAACTCCATAGGAATGTAAGTCTATCTGCAGGTATTTTTGTCTAACATAATCTATTGGTCCTTGACATGCAAATAAGTATTCTTAACTCAAATGTTCTCCTTAACTTTCCCTACCAGTTTCCTTAGTAGTATTGTTTCCTACAAAACTACTCTTTTCACAAAATGCTGTACCACTGATATTCCTGCCGTTAAGCAGTTGTAGCACTCTGCTCACAAAACCCAGAAATAGTCACACAGATGGATCCTGGGGTAGATTGGTTTCCAATTTTCTGAAAAGTCACCATACTGATTCCCCAAAGAGCTGGACAAGTTTGTATCCCCAGCAACAAGGGAGGAGTTTTCCACTTATTCCATGTTCTCTCCAGCATAACCTGTCATTGGTGTAACCCTAGTGTTTGAACTGGTATTTAGGAACACATTATTTTTGGACAGATACCTTTCTCAACCTAAATATAGGGATGAGGATCTTTGTCTTGCCTCAAAGTGAAGTTTCATACTTTGTTCATTCCCCATGGGAAATATTACCCTTTCTGAAGAGTGGATGGGGGTGGGGGGAAGGTAGAGGAAGTGAGAGGAAAAAAGGGAGTGGGAACAGAGATAGTGATGTAAAGTGAGAAAAGGTTGTATTAAAAAAACCTCTTAATTAAAAAAAGAAAAAAAATCTGAGTAGGGTTCTTAGAGAATATCCATGTAGTAGGATTTCAATTTTATTTTAATGAATGAAGCTCGCCTGAAGATCTAGGAGTAAAACAGCACCATTGGTCAGCCCTACTGACCAGGTAATGGTAACACACACCTTTAATCCCATCAGCCACACTAATTTTCCATAGAGATTGGGCACTGCATGCCTTAATCCCAGTGGTGCACGTCTTTAATCTCAGCCAAGGATAGGATTATTAAATGGGAGGAGACAGCACTCAGACACAGACTCATTCTGAGATTCCTGGAGGCAGGATCACCATTTCAGACAGGGGTCCTTGCTTCATGCCTTTATTTCTTCCTTCCCGTAAACATTGTTTTCCCTTTTAATTCCAGTGTGCTTTTCTGACCTTTGTCTTGACTATCTAGTATTTATGGGCCAGTTTCACCCTTAAGTGAACTAATCAGCTTCCATGTTAGAAACATCAGCAGTTCTTAGTCATTTTCTGTATACTGTCTTTGAAAATTCATCCTTCTCACTAATAAATAATATAACCACAAGTGTTTATTTTTCATTTTCTGTCTCACACCTCAGCAGTTCTGTAAGAACACTTTTGTCTATTCATTTTTCCTTAAGCCTTCTTTCTCCACAAGTGGCTTTTATTATTTAAGTATTGATTCTGTCCCCATTACCTGAAATTATCCAACAATATTCTGACCAGTTTTTTGCTTACTAGCCTATATACCTATAAATAAACATTTCCCAATTGATTTTTAAGAGCTATTTTTCTTTTCAGAAAAAAAAAAACTCAAGCTGTGTGCCCTTAGATTGGAGTTGATAGTTTTTACCTTTATGCTTTAGGCTTTGAGATAATCAGTAGCAACCATATAGAAAATATTGCTCTTGAAATTATGTTCCCTAATGCAACTTTGGTTCAAATTTTAGTACTTCTCAGTACCTAAAACAATATCACATAATTTGTGTTCAACATATATTTATAGTATTCAAGATAGAATCAATTAAGGGATGAAGTATTATAGGGATGCTTATTAAACGTCTTAAATCTCAATTTCTAATCTTATAATGAGGGTTAATACTGGCAGTTACATATTAACTCCCAGTGTGTTGAAACAAAGTACAAAGTTTCCAAAGCTTAAGAGGTATATATTCGATGCAGAAGTGAGTTACTTAGGTTATAAAGTAGTTCTATGGGAGGTAACCCCTCTATGGTTTGGTGCAGAGAGGCTGTCCCTGGATCAGCACATGCTTTCTCACTCCAACTCCTATGACACCTCCTTTTTTTTTTTTTAACCAGGCCCTACAGAAAGTCCTGACAACTCATCTATATTTGGGAAGAATATAGATGTCAAAAAATTAAGAGTGAAAAAACATTTACTTTATATCAGTAAAAAAATGAATGTTCAGAATGTTTTGTGTATTAGTCAGTGTTCTTTTTTATTACTTTATAAATAACACCATTCAAAATTTCCCTTTCCTCCCCTCCTCCCACTTCCATCCCACTCTCCCACTCCCCATCTCCTCCTCCCTCCCTCCCCCTCCACTCCTAATAGAGGGCAGGGTACCCCGCCCTGTGGGAAGTACAAGGTCCTCCCCACTCCATCCAGGCTTAGGAAGATATGCATCCAAATAGACCAGGGTCCCAAAAGGCCAGTACATGCAGTAGAGTCAAATCCCAGTTGGCTTCTCAGTTGGCCTCAATTGTGAGCCACAGTCAGAGGGTCCATTTTGATCCCATTGTCGTACAGTCCCAGTCCAGCTGGATTTGGTGAGCTCCCCTTATATCAGGCACACTGTCTTAGTGGGTGTACCAACCCCTCGTGGTCCTGACTTCCTTGCTCATATTCTCGCTCCTTCTGTTCTTCAACTGGACCTTGGGAGCTCAGTCGAGTGCTCCCATGTGGGTCTCGGTCTCTATCTCCATCTGTTGCCGGATGAAGGTTATATGGTGATATACAAAAAAGTCATCTGTCTGACTATGGGACAAGGACAGTTCATGCACCTTCTCCTCCACTGCCCAGGGTCCTATCCCTGTGGATACCTGGGAACCCCTCTAGAGCCAAGCCTCTTGCTAACCCCAAAATGGCTCTCTTAATTAAAATATCTTCTTCCCTGCTCCCATATCCGTCCTTACTCCTCCCAAGCATCCCAATCCTCCAAGCTCTCTGGAACCCTCTCCATCTTCCTTCTCTCTCCCCCTCTCCCCTTCCCCCTAACCCATCCCCACCCCAATGCTCCCCACTTTTGCCTAGCCATCTTGTCTGGTAAAGAAGACAATGATTAGATCATTCTTACTATTTTAGGAATCAGTTGACTTGTACACACAAAAGTATTCTTTTTCCTTATACGGAGGCAAATGTCAATTCATGAGGCCACTGTAAGTTCCTTAAGGTTCAACATAGCTTCTGTACTGGCTTTTTCAGCATGGTTGCATACCCTAGCCAGACTGCCATCAAGAAGCCCTAGAGTGGGTTATGATACGGAGGATTTGCTTAACGTGATTCAATGTTATAAAGTAGTGATGTACATCAACTTTTTAATCATCTAATTTTTAAGAATAAGGAACAAATCTTAACCAACATTCAGGGAAGTACCAAAGATAATATTGCCTTTGACAGTGTCATTAGGATAATAGTAATTACAGAGGGTAGTCTAGTTGGCCACATAACATAACTTATTTTTAGATACTTAATTTGATGATTGTAATTTATAAATACTTTATTTGCATCACTTATTTAATGTATCATTATTATAGCTATCAAGCAATACTCTATTGCTTTATTTTTATATCTAGGTAGTCTTTGTCTCCCATTTTTTCTCACCTGTGTTCAATTGTTCTCTTTTAAATTATAATTTTCCATCATATTATTGTTGCATATTATTTTATCAGTGTATTAACTAGTGTCTCATATGAATTATCATTTTATTACTTAATAGAAAAGTTATGGCCTTAAAACAGCAAATGTTTTTTACAAGACCCTATTGTTGTGGTACTGGTATCAAATAATTTGTGTCTATATATTTTGTGTATCATGAAAAGTCAATAATATATAAATGTTTGTACATATATCAGTAGATACCCTATTTGTCTTTGCTAAACTTATTTAAAATCCATTCCAACATTAAGGTAATCTCATGCAGCATTAGTTTTTTTTTCTCTATTTTAAAATTATCCAGTAGTACACTTATTTTTGATGAAATCAAATTTTAATTTATTCTTGAAAAACATAAAATATCTGTGTGACAATCAGGTATAAATATAGGTGGTTCCAGATAGAGAAAATAGCAATGATAAACATCATGTTGAGTGGGAGTACCCGTGCCTCTAATTTAATAAAAAGATGTGTCATTCAAATGAGTCTTTGGTCCAAAAATAAAGTGATAGACATGTGTTCGGAAATATATTTTAATTAAAAGCTTGTTTTCAAGTGTTTTGTTCTCTTTTGATTTAAACATATGTACAAAATATGGAAACATGAACTTTGATTTTAACAAAAAGTTACTATGACAAGTTTATATTGTGAAATGTCCTGATACTTCTTAAAAATATTATATTTTGATATTGGTTTCCTTTAGTGCAAAAGTAGCCATGTAAAACTTTTATTTCATTTGATTTTTTTCTGATAGTCCATTTTTATTTTAAATGTAAAATGTTGTCCATGAAGAGTCATAAGCAAGAGTTGAGTTGGAAACTTAAGGCTATGGTATTTACTTAAAATGAATTTGAAAATTTGTGCACTACACAGTAAACCCCTAAATATCCATTCCACAGAAAAGGTATTAAGCTAATCCTTTTAAAGATAGACACACCTTCTATTACAAAACAATGGTAAATTTGTGATAAATAAAATGGGATTAGGATTATACATCTAAAAGTGTCATGTTATAGTCATTATTAAATGTAGATGTCACAATTTAATCTCATACTAGCTCCTATGGAAATAGGACTTACATTAACATAGATTGTAAGTGGTCATGGTACTATATTTAAATTTATCCCTATGACTCTACCTTGAGAGTCAGAAAGCTTCTCATGCATTATTTCTCAAACAAAATTAATAAATTTAGCAGTGTTATTTTCAAAATATGGTCTACTTTACCAGAATAATATTATAACTGCTATTATAAAAATAATTACTATTGAAATAATTAATAACTGGTTGTTTCCATCTTGGAAATGGATCTTTAAATTAATTGAATTACTAATTTTTGGTGAAGTTCCCTAATGATTATGATTTAGTATTTCCTATTGAACTGTGTGTGATGAATGCAGAGACAAAAACTTTCTAGGAATCTCATGGGTAGCAAATTTGCAAGTGTTTGATACTTAAGTAATCGGGCACTAGAACCTTGAAATAATTACAGAGATGATATCTTAGATGCTAAATTGATATGGAAATTTGTTAAAATAGATCAGAAAAATGAACATAACAGTTAAAATTTCTTCACAATATATATTGATAAATGGATAAAGCCATTTCACAGACATACAGATCCATATAGTAAAATGCCTGCATTAATCAAAATAACTGCACTATCCACAAAAAGAAAGAAATGGATTCACAATTTGAAGTAATACTGATATTAAAAGGTAAAGTATAATCTTGGCAGCCAAGAGTATTTCCTAGATGTCACAAATGACCTACAAAATGCACCACTTTTCTTCTTTTTTATTTGTAATAGCCAGAACCTGGAAACAACCTAGATGTCCTTCAATGGAAGAATAGAAGAAGAAAGTGTGGAATATATACACATTAGAGTACTACTCTGTCATAAAAAACAATGACTTCTCGAATTTTGCATGTAAATGGATGGAAATAGAAAACAATATCCTGAGTGAGGTAACCCAGACCCAAAAAGAGGATCGTGGGATGTACTCACTCATAATTGGTTTCTAGCCATAAATATAGGTCACTGAGTCTATAATTTGTGATCCTAAAGAAGCTAAATAAGAAGGTGAACCCAAAGAAAAACATATAGTTATTACCTCTGCTATGGGAAATAGACAAGATTGCTGGGCAAAAAAATTGGGACCTTGGGGGTGGGGTGGGATGGGGGTAAGGGGAGATGGGGAGAGAAAAGTGAGAAGGGGAGGATGGGGGAAACTTGGGGAAATGAGATGATTGGGGATAAAACAAGATTGGATAGAGGAGCAGGGAATTACATAACTTAATTAAGGGAACCACCTTAGGGTTGGTAAGAGACATGAACCTAGATTGGCTCCCAGGTGCCCAGGGCAATGTCCCCAGTTAGTTCCTTGGGCAGCTGAGGATAGGGAACCTGAAATGACCCTATCCTATAGCCATACTGATGAATATCTTGCATATCACCATAGAACCTTCATCTAGCGAGGGATGGAGATAGAGACAGAGACCCATACTGGAGCATCGGACTAAGCTCCCAAAGTCCCAATGAGGAGCAGAAGGAGGGAGAACATGAGCATTGAAGTCAGGACCACGAGAGGTGCACCCATCCACCGAGACAGTGGGGCTGATCTATTGGGAGCTAACCAAGGCCAGGTGGACTGTGACTGAAAAAGCATGGGATAAAACCGGACTCTCTGAACATGGCGGACAATGAGGGCTGATGAGAAGCCAAGGACAATGGCATGGGGTTTTGTTCCTACTTCATGTTCTGGCTTTGTGGGAGCCTAGCCAGTTTGGATGTTCACCTTCCTAGACCTGGATGGAGGGGAGAAGACCCTGGACTTTCCACAGGGCAGGGAACCCTGACTGCTCTTCGGACTGGAGAGGGAGGGGGAGAGGAGTGGGGGGAGGAGGAGAGGGGCGGGAGGAAGGGGAGGGAAATGGGAGGCTGGGAGGAAGCAGGGATTTTTTTTCAATAAAAAAAAAGAAAAAAAAGAAATAAAAAGGTTTTTTAAAAAAATTGTTGGAAAGTTGAAAAAATAATGGTATTGTAGAATGAATGTTCAAGATTAACTGTAAAATAGCAGAACTTGGTGTGTGACTAGCACAAAGAGACTAAGTTATGTGTGGCAAGACAAAAAATTTATTCCACTAGGTTGTAAATGATGTCATGTGACTTATGTTTAGAATAAGACTTCTATTAATTCTACAATATATAACTGCTCAATAAATTTTCTCATTAGTTAATGCCATTTTTATGCCACAGTACAATATGAGTTACATACTTAACTCAGATCCATTGATTAGGCTTCATTCTTTACCATGGTAAATTAAGAATACTCTTAAAGACCTAGATGTGAACACTTGCATAATTTCCTATTAGAAACTAAAAATGTCACATTTAGGATTTTTGAAACCTTACTTTATTTCAGAGAAATGCTATGTCTAAGTGCTACACTGGACAAAGCATTAATTGAGCACCAGCAAAAAGGTACTAAAAGAATCAAGTATAATATGTATTAATGTTGCATATGCACATATATGCAAATATATGCTTATATGTAAATATAATACACATATTAAGATACTTTCAGATTTAATAGGGATTTTGAGGTTTTTGATATTGCTAATGTTTCAGTTTGGAATTATAAGGAAAGAAATCATTGATTTCGTATCTTAAGCCTCTTTTGAACAGTGTCACAATGAAGAGGGCTGGGGTAAGGCTTATTGACACAATGACTTCTAACAACATTCACAGAACAAGTCTTTCTTAGGCTTATTCAGCAAACCATTTAATATTTTTTTCTATGTTAGTTTCTTGAGAACTCATGGCAACATCTCACTTGCACCTACACACCAGTAGTGAACAACATCCTCGAAATAGGAAAGAGACAAAACACAGGGTTGGTTCTTCTCCTGTGTATCCAAGGAATTCTCATAAGCAGTTGTATTGATTTAAAGAAGTCCTGATACTTTAGGGTGAGATTCTAAAAACTATTTTATAGAAACAGCCAGGAAAGGACAAAGAAAAGTTAACATCTGTTAATGGTAAACACCAAAGAGGAGCAAAATCAGAAAGTATAAATATTTTGACTCAGAGCACATTCCATACCTAGATCCAGAAAAACATGGAAGTGCAGCACATTTCTTGGGTGATAAATTCATTTTGCCCACAACATCTCAATAAATGCATATTTTTTAGATAGGGTTTCATTTTGTCCCTAAAATTGTAGAAATTACAGGTTCTTTTTTTAATCCAGACATATTATTTTAATATTCAATCAAGGAAAAAATCAATAGCAATCAAATTTTATTTTACTTTTTGAGAAAATTTTGTTTTGACTTTTTACCTTTCATATTTTGGTCATTTAAAGAAATTATTATCATAAATTTGTAGGCGAAGGATAGAACTTTGTAATGTGATAGTGAACAGAACGTCACATTATTACAAATAAAATTATTTCTAGTATTCTGATCCTGATGTAAATTTAATTTACCATTCTATGCAACTCTTTGTTTTTAATTACTATTTCACTGTGTATGTGCTTAAGAAGTTCTGAGAAAACTAAATGCTCTCTTTATCGTTTACATTAGTCATTTGTTCATTTATCACTTATATTTCTATAGTAGGTTGATTTCTAATTCTTCAAGATTTTACAATTTTAGAAAAAGAGTTATTCTTCAAAATATCCATTGATTAATCAGGGCAGACTGTAGCTTCTAAGAGAAAAAAAGGAACATTTACCATTAATTGTAATGGTGCATCCACAATTTATGGCATTTATTGTGGTAATATATAGTAGTTAAATTTGTGAAGCATGAAGACAATGGAAACATTTCATTGTCAGTCCTCCCACTTCTACCTATAGCAGCAATGGATCCCCTTGCATTGACGTGTGTGTAAAGGGCAAATATAGTGTCGAAGAAGACATATTACTGATAGTAAATCATTGTTTGACTTCTTTGTATTCTTGGAATACCTCTTTAAACACACATCACATTTCCAGTTACAATGAAAAACGCCCAGGAAGAATTTAAAGTTCGCACTTAATGTTCTGGTGAAGAATGACTTAGCATTTGTTTTTCATCATTTAATAAGTGAAAGGGTTTTTTGGTTGTTTAAAAGTTATTTTAATTATCTTAAAGTGTGTGTGTGTGTGTGTGTGTGTGTGTGGAGAGAGAGAGAGAGAGACAGAGACCCTTAAATAAGAGGAATAAGATCCTCTAGAGATGGCTGTGAACCATCAGGCACAGGTCCTGAATACCAAATTCTGGTTGTCTACCAGAGTAGTTTGTGCTCATAACTGCTGGACCACCCTTTCAGCCTTTAAAAAAAAAAACACATTTCAACAGGGACAAAGACTATAGGGGTAGTTCCCTTTGGGAATGCAGAATTCTTACACCTAGTAAATTTTAAGATGACTCATATTATAAAATAGTCCTTTTGTGTATGTTTTAATTCACTAGTTTAGTCAATAAACATTTTTGAATGTATATTTAGGCCATTAGCAGGTGTATCTTGAAATTACTTCTCAGTTTCTGATTTATAATAGATAACAAAATGAAATGCTTTTCTTCCTAAACCTTCTGTAAACCAAACTCAGGAGGTACTTGTTTGAATATGCATGCATGCACACTCTGATCATGATAAAGGTGGTACCAGATGCTGTGTCTTCTCTCAGACCCCCCCTTCTTTTAGTGTGGACACTCTTTTGTTATAAAATCAAAACAGTAGTATCTCTTTGTTGCAGACCATGATTAAGGAATGTTTATTAAGACCATGTGTTCTTCTATTATCTAACCAATATCTACCAGGGAACTTCTGTAAGTTTGCTGAAATTCTTTTTAAGTACAGAATACAAAATAATAATCCAAATTCTTTCAACAATTTCTTTTTCAATTTAGTAAAATCTTTGTGCTCAAATTTCATTTTGGCTTGGGGGTCAGAAACTGTAATTAAACTTTGAGAGTCAATGAAAAATTCTATTTATCCTGTGTTGAGTGAAGAGTTTCTCAGTGCCTACTGCCGTATACTAACGAGGGTCTGTTACCTTGCATCAACCTAAACTGAAAGTTAATTTATGGAACCAATAGTAAATACTTCACTAGATAAGGAGTACTGAGATTGGTAATCATGTGACATGTTTTTAACCCTACTTTAATCTTTTCACCTCATCAGACAACTATTTGTTAATCACTTTCCATATAAATATCTTTACAGAAACTAAATGTATGTAGATAATCTGTAAATTAATTAAAGATAACACAAGCAAATGAAGACTAGAATGAAGCCTTTACTAGAGCTATTTGTGATATGTCACTGAAGGCCATACCCTCAAAAAAGAATGTTTTTCCCTTCTGTGGCAGTTATCAGTTATCACAGTAAAAGACTGGGTCAGGATCATCTCTCCCATCTATGTCAGAGTTTGGCAGGTTTGACCTTGTACAGGTCTTATGCAAATAACCACAGTTAACTAGAATTGATGAATGCAAGACCGTGTCATGTTCAGAAGATGACTTCTCACGACACAGCTTCGCACCTTCTGGCTCTTATTTTGTTCCCCGAGCCTTGGCTTTAGGTAAAGATGTCCTGTTTACTTATAGCTGAGTACTAGTTTTGTTTTCTTTTAGCACTTTAACTACGTCTGTATCTCTCCAGTGATTGTAGTTAAATGTGAAAAGAAGCTTCTCTGATCAAAACTGATTACAGCTAGGGTCTATAGGTATAAACCTCCATATTTAGAAGGCATTTTGATAAAATGACCGTCTAGAAAGTCACAATAATGATGTCTTCTCACCAACTTATTTTAATGGAAATAGACAAACACAACTTATAAAGAATTTTAAGGTCATAAAATCCTGAAGATTTTGAAAGAAGCAAAATTAATTCAAAATGACAAAACATTAACAAACTGGATTTTCTCTCATAAAAATGAGACAAAAATAAATGATTAGTTCATTTTGAGACATAATCCATGAGAATAAATATGGATATTTTTTAGTTGATAGATTATTTTTTATTTTATTTATTTATTTATTTATTTATTTATTTATTTATTTATTTGGTTTTTTGAGACAGGGTTTCTTTGTGTAGCTTTATAGCCTGTCCTGGAACTAGCTCTTGTAGACCAGGCTGGCCTCAAACTCACAAAGATCTGCCTGCCTCTGCCTCCCAAGTGCTGTGATTAAAAGCATGCGCCACCACCGCCCGACTGATTTCTGATTTAAAGTAGAATGTATTAGGTTAGAACAACATTATTCTTCCCCAAACTGGGAAAGTATGAACTATAAATCTTGCTTATGTGGGAAGCATATCTCTTCAGGTATTATGAGTAGAGAGCTTTATTTATTGGTGACAGTGCTTTCTAGTTGGGTCATGGATCCTAGCTGTCTCCTCCAACATAGCATCTGGTTTTCTCTGAGCATGAGCAAGATGAAGTTTGGCCCCAGAAGGCGCCTCTATTGGAGAAAACTCACCATCAGTGTTTGGGTACCCATTCAGTGCTAATGAAACAGATCGGAAGCTAGAAGGACCCCAAACACAACACTGACTTTTACTACTGGACATCTGCTCATGTTTATAAAATAGCCAAGTAGTGGGAGGCTGGCCAGGGAATCAGAAGGGAATGTCTTGCAGCCACACCACGATATTGCAGTAAGCACAGGGAATAATTGCTTTACCAGGAATTTGTCAGGTTTTGAAATCAAGAGGCATTGAAGGATAGAAAAAAAAGCTTAAAATCCTCAAAGAACAAAATTGTCATAGCCAAGGTAAGAGACATATATGCAAAGAGGTTCAGGTATAAGTGCTAGTGTAAATATATTTGAGTACTATAGAATAAAATTTGACATGGGAAAGAAATAGGCTGAAACTCAATCAGACGTTAGTTGAAAATGAGTGTTTTTTCTTTTTAATTAAATTCATCCATTGTGAGACTGGAGTGGTAACTTAATGGTTGAGACTGCATAATACGTTTTTTTTTTTTTTTTAATTTTTGAGACAGTTTCTCTGTAGCTTTGGAGCCTGTCCTGGAACTAGCTCTTGTAGACCAGGCTGGTCTCGAACTCACAGAGATCCGCCTGCCTCTGTCTCCCGAGTACTGGGATTAAAGGCGTGCACCACCACCGCCTGGCCATAACACTATTTTTTGTGACAGGGTTCCTCTGTAGCTTTGTAGCCTGTGTGGGAACTAGCTCTTATAGACCAGGCTGGCCTCAAACTCACAGAGATCCACCAGCTTTTGCCTCCTGTGCGCTGGGATTAAAGGCATGCATCATCACAGCCCTACCGAGAGTGCATAGCATTCTACAGAGAACCCTAGTTAGGTTCCCAGCATCCATATCATGGTGCTTACAAATGCCTATACCTCCAGACTCTAGAAATTCACACCCTCCTCAATAGTTAAAAGTTCATAGTAGTCTTACAAAGAACCCTAGTTAGGTTGACAGCACCCATGTCAGGAGGCTTACAACCTCCAGTTCATAGATCTTCACATCATCCTCTGGAGTCACAGGAGGCACATATGTAAATACCCATATATAGACACAAATTTATACACATAGTTAAAAAATTTTTAAAAACATAAAAAGTTATCATGGAAATAATTTAACGATATTATTGAACACAGGCAGAATAATAATTTCGAATAGAAACCTTTTCTATGGTGTTCACCTCAGGACTATCACCAGCTGTTAAATGAATACCAGAAATATAAATACAGGCACTTTAATCCAAAATGTGATTATGCTAAAACATTATTTTATATTATTTTTTAGCCATCAAGGTATCAGAGGAGGTAAAGAAAAGACCAATAACTCTACAGCTCAAGAGCCAAGTATTCTGCATACAGTTGTTTCATTTGAGCCTCATATCTACCTGAGTGTTAACAGTGAATATTGTTCAACAGCTATTAATGATCAGCAAAAGCCAGCAGCAAGGCTATTTTGTAGTTTCAATAAAAGTAATCATCACTATCATTTATTGAGCCCTCATTGCCTGCCAGGCAATCTGCTTAGCATTTCACTTACATTATGTTGCTTAAGCCTCACGACAACTCAATGTTCTCATTACAAAGTGAGAAAAAAAAGACTCAAAATGGGTAAGTAACTCTATGAAATCAAAATCTTGGATCCCTGGCTAGTTTCTCTTGACTCTAGAGATTGCAGTAAATTTCTATGAGCAATCTTGTTGAAGTTAGTTGTGGCTATGGTGACAAAAGGAGATTATTACTAGCTTACTTCAAGTGTTCTGCACCTACAAATACTTTTGTTTTACATGGCATGTGCTAGGCTAACTGTGCTCTACTTCTATCTCCCTTGTTGCTCCATCCGTCCCTCTTTCCTACCTGCCTTCTATTTCCCACTAAATCTCTCTGTGATGCACATGAGTCTGGGGAGGAGTGATGCATTTTTTAAACTGAACACTATGAGTGTTAAGACTAAGCATTTATCAAATATCTTTAAATAAATAGCAGATTGATATTCTTATGTTTCTATGGAAGTTGTCTCAGTTGAAGTAGTTGAAAAATAATTTTGTGGCTATGTTGTATGTAATTGTCCTTTGTTACATTTCATGTGCACACAAAAGACTTCAAAAGTCTGCAACCTGAAAACCAAGATCAAAATTTCCATAGTCTCATGTTAGGGGGATATTTTATTTGGGAAAGAAGACAAGATGTTATGGATGATAATATGCTATTTGGAAGATAGTTACTATACAATAAAAATACAGAAGACAATGGAGAAAATACAATTTTATTAAAAAGAGCCTCTGTAGATGTAATGTTGGAAGTTTTCAGGTCCATTTTCTCTTCTTTGCATAAATTACGTAAAACTCTAGAAGTTCTGGTTAAAACTCACAGAATTGGGCTAGTTTATCCCTCCATTCACATTTTCCTACTTATTTTTAAAAGGTGTCTGGATATTCTTATCTGTTTCTAAAAATTTTCCTAGTACAGAAGTGTCGTGAAGATTTGTGAACTAAGTGAACTCAGGGATGTGCCTGCCCACAATAAGGACACAATCTGTGTTACTGAGACTCATAATGCTAACAGATTGAACATATCATCTGTCAGAGAAATGATCTGTAACACATAACTCTCGGTATAGAATTAAACCACTGTTGGACCTATTATTGTCTTTTTCTCATATAAGTTTTTATGGTAGATTCCTTTTGGGATAATAATTGAGAACAGCTTGAGATTTATTTTTAAAACCCTTTATTTCTTGATATACATTGAAACAAGTACTGAAAACTTGCAATCAAAAACTGGTTAAGAAATGTATAGAGAAAGAGTCTCTTATTCTCATTATGTGAAAAGCTACGCTTCTCTTTATTGACTACTTTCCATTAAAGAAGATGCTTCTCTGACAAAGTAATAAAGTAACCCAGTCTATGGGTATAATAAGAACAAACATTTGACAAGATTCTTTTTTTTATATTATTATTATTAAAGATTTCTGTCTCTTCCCCACGGCCGCCTCCCCTTTCCCTCCCCCTCCCCCAATCAAGTCCCCCTCCCTCGTCAGCCCAAAGAGCAGTCAGGGTTCCCTGCCCTGTGGGAAGTCCACAGCATGACCATTGAGCCACATAACAACAACAGGTTGTATCCTCCATTACAGGACCTCCTAGTCACGGACTTTGACTATTGATTACAATACTATTATCATATTTTCTTTTGTGGAGCAAACTTCAAGTCTAATCAGAAAACAGCTCCTATAGTCACATCTTCCCTGGCAGTTTAGTTTTACAACATGCAGAGTCAGAGAAAAGCCATGGAGACCAGCGGGAGACAGACACTGAAACTTGACCTGGTAAGCCACTGTCACATGGAAATACACAGATGAATGGAGATGGGTTAAATTAATATGGAAGAGTTAGCCAATAAAAAGATAGAGCTAGTGGGCCAACCCGTGATTTAAATAATATAGTTTCTGTGAGGTTAATATGGGACTGAGCAGCTGGGAGCTGAGTAGCGGCCTCCCTCTAACACTATATGTCTAAGAATTAGGATGAAGTAATTGATGAAAACCTAATTGTTTTCATATTGATACCAAACTCCATTCAATCATAACAAATAGCAATACTGTGTAAACAAGGGGAAAGATAAAGAGAAGCTGAAAGATAGGCTTAAACTAACTTCATAGAAGAGAAACAGAAAAATTATAAAATATAATTAGATCCAGAGTCATCAGCTGCTTTGCCTAAATGTCAAAAACAAATTATTTTAAACAAATTCTTTATGTACTCATAATAAATTGCTAATTTCCCCAGAAGGTGCTCTATGTTTCCAGGGAAGGATACAATGTGAATAAGTCTAGCCATTCATTATGTCTTCCATATGCCTGGTGATCAATATTCTTGTCATTAAAATTTTGAATTGAAAGTACTACATGCTGACTGAAATAATATGAACCATGTTTTATCTTCTTTTTCTTTAACATGCAAACAGATACATGATTTGGAATATTTAGCACCATATTTTATTTTCCATTCAAAATACGTGTGTAAACAAAGAGAAATAGAACAAAAGATGTTGAATACACTGATTATTGAACTAATAGAATGGATATTTATTAATTGTATCATATTAACAGTATGTTAAGACTATATCTTTAAAACATCAAAAATCAAGTAAACTTCATAAATTAACGTAATTCTAGATTTAGTTTAACTAATGTTACCAATGGAAACAGATATTTTATTTATTTAGATATTTTATAAATATTTTATTTGTTTAGGTATGTTTGTAGTTGCATTGTTATTGTTTTAATGGCAGTTTCTACTATTGTTTGACTTACTGCACTGAAATTATTGATCATAGCTAGGCCTAGCTCAACATCTTAAGCATGCTTGTGTGTTTAGTATCTGAAATTATCAATACATTATTCAAACAAGCTATATGTTCAATATCATGTGTTACTTCATTACTTTAGAAAACATTAAATTGCCTGCATGAGGAAATTTTCAAACCACTTTCAAATTTGCAATATAGTTTAATGTTTATTCATTTCTTCTTTTATTTGTTTTTTATAAATATTTCCTAGAACACAATTTATAAATTAAATTTAAGGTGAGGATAAGAGAATTGGGAAATTCTGTAATTATTTTTAATTAAAATAAATATTAATATAAAGTTAAATTTTTACCAACATTAAAATATATTATATTTTAATATATTATATTAATATATTAAATTAATATATATGTGTGTGTGTGTGTATCTGTGCTTGTCTCTGTGTACATGTATGTATGTGGTCCTAAATGTGCCATGGCACATGCCTATAATAAGATGATAAGCAAGGAAAGGGATGGGAATCAAACTCAGGTAGTCGGATTCAGGGTCAAGTGTCATGACTACCTGAGCCATATTACTGAACCTATTATAATGCTTTAGTGTCAATAATTTTACTACAGAGTGCAGAATACTACAGCTATATGACTAAAAGTACAATTTTTTGTTTTATTAGGAGAAATAGTGTCATGTACTTTCCAGATGAGGCAAATAAATTATAACATATTTTTAAATAAAACTTATGAAAATTTTAATCCAGTAGAGAAATTAAAGTAAAACATCTTTGCATGTTCTTCCTGTCTTTCAACATTAAAAGCTATAGGGTAGGGGCTAGAAAGATTGCTCACCAGTTGAGAGCACTGATTGTTCTTACAGAGGACCAAGGTTCAATTCCTTGCACACATATAGCAGTTCACAACAGTTTTTAACTCCAGTTCTAGGGAATCTGACACCCTCACACAGACATACATGAAGGCAAGACATTAATGCACATAAGAAAACAGAAATAAATTATTAATAAAAAATAGAGTAAAAATTTTAAATTATTTCTTTAGATGGTCATTTTATTAAAAACTAAGAACATGATTATAACTAAAACAGGTGTTTTATAATAGTGACATTCTGTTTAGCATACTATTAATATAAAATTAATTAGCATCCAAATTCACTTTATATTAAGTAAATTTTTACAGTGTCCTTTGTGATATAAAATATTAACAACCCTAAGCTTATATTGCAGAGAATCTACAATATTAATTATAGTATTACAATAATGTTAATATTAAATTCAAATAACTTAGTTTACACCTGTGGCCTACTGGAATCCTCTCCTTCCAGAAAGCATTAGCCCAGTGATGTACCAATTTAAAATACAGAAAGGAGAATAGACGAAGAAAATATTTAAAGGAACGTCAGTCAGAAAAAATTAAGTCAAAATGCGCATCATCAGTGAAGCCAGAATTATTCCGTACAACAACACCCATGGGTTTAGTTCCTGAGTAGATGAGCTTTCAATGGAGAAACAACAACCAGAAATGCATTGCTCACTGTGCCTGTGTCCTTCTTGAACAGGCAGGATTTAGGCTGAATAGAAACTGTCTCAGATGAGGATCTGGCATCTTTCCAGGGCTTCTGGTTATGTCAATGTTTCATAACATCTTTAGACAAAATATAACCAAAGTTTGGATTTTAGACTCTAACTCTTAAGGCTCAGTGTCGTCTTGGACTACCACTTAATAGCTTCCCATTAATACAACAGAAATAATAGAGATGATTTCTTACTATTGATTTTAAGATATAGCACGTAACTCACTCTGTGAAGAAGATCGTAAGTCCTGAACCTCTTATCTGGAATTAAAGACTTGTGCTGCCATATCCAAAAGCTACCATATTCAAAATTGTGACTTTTAAAAGGAAAATAGAACTGTACCCTTTAGTTTATTTAACCCTTAGCTGATTTCCACTTTGTTTAATACAAAATACAAAGGACAATCATGGTTACAAGAGCTAGAGAGAAGCCACTAATAATAGTTTTCATATTGTATGTTCTTTCTCTAACAGGGAGTCTTAACTATGCTGGCCACTTTAAGTTCCTTGATTAGTACCAGCTAAGATCAGAATTCCCCCTCTACATGAAAATTCACTCTTCACACAGTATAATTCTAATATGTCTGGTTCCCATTACTGTTCAGAAATAGCTAATTCACATCAAGTTTCTTTGGCTCATCTTTGAAATAGGTACCTTGTGGGGAGCAGTGAGACCCCAGATCCTGAATTTCTTGTAATCCCCTGATCCGAGTGCCTACAGCTGTTCTGAGCATGAGACCTTCAGGAGTTCCTGAAGGCAGGAGAGTGGTTTCTGGTGGGTTTGGCTGGGGCATGGCTATCTCTATATAATCTGCCCCTGAACACAATAAAGGGGGCATTCTTGGGGAATTCAAGGATGACCCGTGTCGCTGTCTCTCTGTCTGTGTGTGTCTGTGTATTTTAACGTCCAGCCCCCTTGCCCGATGCTCGCAAACTGGGTGCCAGCGCACAGAGCGCAGACACAGGGGTGCGATGTGCGGCAGTGCCTAATATCACAATTCTTTCTCTTAATTATTTTTCCTCTGTATATTTTATTTATATGTACAAAAGTACTTTTGTTCATTTAATATATTTTGTTCACAGTTTCCTGTCCTTGTTCTATCTTCCTCTTCTTCTAAATAGTAAGTGTGGGTCTTGTAGAGTGAAAACATGCACTGTGGTTCCTTTCGATTCCCTGGAGATGAAGGATTGAGCACAACATCGTCCCTTTGACTTTTTACTGTAAAGATTATGTGTAGGTAACCACGACTGCATTAGTGCAAAATCCATGCTGTTTCCAGCAGGAAAATGTCATAGCACTTCTCCTATCTTCTGACGTACTTTTTCTTTTCACTCTTCTGATCTCTGAGGAAGTAAGTATAGATACATACTTTTAGCAGATGAGTATTCAAGAGTTAACTAGGGAACACATATACCCTTGTGTACCTTGAGAAAAGTCACTTCTAAGAGGTCTCAAGTGAATGCATATTTTTCCCTAGTCTTAGAATGGGATTTTTGCTAAAGCAGGATGTGTGTAATAACTGACCTCTTGCACGGAAGTGTCATGCCCTGAAGGCTCTGACTGCAGCTTCCTTGCTTGCAACGACTGATCCTCATGCTGAGATAACCTATTAAGATTAGCTGGCTACTCCTTTCTTTTCCCTGAATGTAATAAGTGGCTAAATTTCTTAGCTGCTGGTGGCATCTCCATTCCAGTCCACAGCTTGTCTGATTCCAGATTTCCCTGACTTGTACCTGTCTTTTCTAATCTCTTGTTCATCCTCATTTTAAAGGTCTCAACATTAGAAGAAACTGCAAATTACGTATATCAGCACTGCATTGTCCAGTACTGATTCTCTACATTAACTGATGCCCATCATATAAGAAGATTCTTTGGCTAATGTTGAAATCAGATCAAATCTGTAGGCATAAAGATGCAACTTTATTAAATACATACATATATAATTATATAGTAGTGAGTTCCATCCAAAAGCTTATGACATGGTTTATGGATTTTTTTTTAACCTGGCTAACAGTAGCAGGCTTGAATTTCTTCATAAGCTTCTAGTTTGTGGTCTCCTCAGAAAGTGGTTGGTGCCCCCTAGAATTCTCATACAACTACTACAGCACAGCACACATCTTGCTTAGGCAATAGGTATTGCAGAATACAGAATCCATTACTGACAAACACTGATGATAATTTTTCTTTATCTGTGGCCTGACCAGAACTTTAAAGCACCATCAAACCTTTCCATCTGGGAGGAAGTTTTTATGACAGTTCCAACCTGTTTTTCTTTGTCTTGAAACCAAGGTTCACTATATCTTAATTAACGTGGTCTTATCTTCTATTTACTGAGTCATCTAAGAGCAATGACAATAGATTGTGGTTTTGGGGGACCGCTAGTGTCTCTCTTAAAAACAGCTCAAAAATATTTATCCCAACACTGAGATCTTCGTTTAATAATCAATGTGTTTTATTGGAAGCATCATCCAAACATCGAGTACCTGTTCTTAAAACCCTTTCTTAAAGAAATGTACCCTTTAATTAGATTACAAAATTGTGACTTACCATGATTTTTTTGATGAATGCTTAGTTTAGTCTACCGCTGCTCTCTCCAGCAACAAATTTTCATGCCCACCATTGACTAAATTGCTTACTTTTTCTGCAGCCTGCTAAATTGTAGTGTTAGGTGGGATGTAGACAAACGTGGTTAAGATGCTTTTTTTATTAGACTAATATGCTTTGAGGACATGATGTAAAGTTATGAGTACCAACATTCCCTTGTCCATATATAAGAGAAGTAACTAGAAGATGAGAGGGTAATAACTCGGGACCATGGCAAAAACAAACAGTGCAAACACTACCAGTAGGATTTGGCTTCCAGATAAAGAGACAACAGCTCAATGTATAGCACTACACCAGGAACTGCTAACTTTATATAAATCATTGCAAGAAATGGAATTAATCACATGTTTTTTCTAAGTAACCATGACAACAGTTGATCTACTAATGCGATGACGGAATTTGGCCAAGCCTATATCTTGAGTGGTACAGAACAAAACTCAATAAAAGTGACAAATGTATTTACAACAATGTCATGTTGTGTCTGTAAACCTGTCAGCAAACTGTCCTGGAACTATGTTCATTCAAACCACTGATTAATTGAACCAAGAACTGCTTAAACGGACAGCAGCCCTCTGACTTCTGGTACAGAAATGGCAAAAAGTTGGACTACCCAAGAGAAGTTATGTATTGGAAAAGTGAAAATGAAAACTGATACCATGTAACTGAAGAGGAGACAGAGTAGACAGTGGGCTGAGTTAAGAGCAGCACGAATACAAGTAACTTATGAGATTTGTTGTGGCTATCATACTAACAGCTGGCTGGCATTCAGAAGCCTGGCTTTACTTATTCTCCAGAGAGGAAACCAAACCTGGCAGGTTTTAGTTCAACTACTGTTGCATCAGCCATTGTGGAGAAGAGAAAGGTGGAAAATATTAATGAAAAATTCCACAGGAGTCATAGCCTCTGGTAGATTTCCACATGGCATTCCATAACATGATAAGATCTAAAAATCAAGAAACAGATGTATTTACCAAAAACATAAACATTCATCCTTTGGTACTACTAATAGCTTATGTCCAACCACCATGATGAATTCTATGCCTTGTATTTTATTCATCAGATTCATCAGGGATTTCTAGATGGATGATCATACCCTCTCTAAACAAAAGAGTTCAACACATTGATTTCCAATTTATGTTTAATTTTGTGTTTTTTGTTGATATTATAGTGGTTAAAACTTAAGGAAAATGTTGAACAGTAACACTAAGAAACATCGTTTTCCATAATGCTTAATAATAATGAAAATAATACCCCAAGGCTTTTCAGAATTCATGTAAATGTATGTTATTAAAACATAGATTTATTCGCTCTACTATTAGTATGGAACAGATGATAATTTTATGACAATTAAAGGCTAATTTTTGCCTATTTTGCTCCATGTCTATTTTTCAACCATTTATTTTTATTTACATTGTCTCCATATTTATATTTCACTTTCTTTCTTATACTGCGGACAATTGTATTCTTAATATAGAACAAGTTTTACTTACCTCATTGACCTTGTTGTTCTCTTAATTCCACCCTCTTATTTTTCTTCTGAAAAACAGTGATTTTATTTATAATCAACTAACCTGTACAAATTTTACTTATTAATGGGATTCATTTTCAACTTTTGTCAATTACATATCTTTCAAGTGTTAATTATTATTTGATTTGATGTATTTCCCTGTGGTTTTCTGCACAAATCCTTGCTTTTTTGTTTTATATTCTCTTATTTGCTTAAGTCAGATTTCTGAAGAAGTGTGAGTATACTATATGTCCTTTAGCTCCATTGACATTTTTCCATCAGATGAAGCTCCTCTCTGTGGCTAATCAACCTAATCTCCTAGCTCTGTCTTATTTGACTCCAGCTCTTTGTGAATCTCCAACTGCAGGTTTAAATCAGCTAGAAATAGTCATACCTCCAAATTTCAGAGTTCCTGCCTCTTTACAGTCTTCAAAAGTAACTGAGTGGAACTGAGTCCATGGTTGAGATCTCTCCTGTATTCTTATACATGTATTTATAATACAATTTGAAGTTGAAGAGAAGGATAGAAGATCATTACATTTTCTCCCAATAGCAAGATCCTTAGATTAATTTCTCTCTAGCTTTCTAAAAAATTTATAGGTTTATTCCTTTACCCTCTCTCTTCCAAGTAAGGTTATCATTCACTGAGACAGAGCTGTCATGAGTTCTCTAGGTTATACAGTGTGTGTATACCCTATGCAGACTATTTTTTTAGTAACTCACATACTTCAGTTCTCCTTAATCACACAAGATTTCTGTTTATTTTTGGTGTATTATATTGATCTGTTTTTGTATACATATATATCCCCTAGAGTGAGAACATCTGTGCCTAGTTCTTATTTATAACACCATGGTTGTAAATAGTTTACATTCTCAACTATTGTTAATAGAGTTACATGTTCATAAACATAAGACATTTAGTTACATTAAGTACCATGGTAGATTCTATCTATGACTAAGACAATATTGTGTTTAAGTGAAAAAAAAAACCAAGTGCTTGAGAAGGAAATTATAGAAATTTGATTGAAATAGATTTCCAAGTGGTTAGCGCTGGAAATTTTGTGTGTGATTGTGTGTGAATTATATGGATTGAGATGGTTGCACTTAAATAGAAGTGTCTCTCTCTGTGTGTATAATAGTTAAAGAAACAGAGACTTTGGGTTTCAGGAAGAACAAGGGTCAAAAGGTAGTGCTTGGAAAGTGTTAGAGGGAGGGAAGAAAAAGGAAATGGTATTATATTTTAATTTCAAAAATCAAAATAGTATACAATAATAATTGAGACTTAAGATATCCCATGGCAGCTTTGTGCTAGACAATCCCTATGACTTTCAACAGAAAATAGTATCTTAAAAACAAAAAATTATAGGAACTATTGATAAAAGGAGATTATGTAGATGTCATGTCATTAAACTCCCGTGGTAGAAATTTAAAAGTAGTTAACACAGCAAAGCAATATGTGTGTTCCTTATGAATAGTAAGGTCAAGAAAAGCATGTGAAGTATGTATAAAATACTTCTCTTGTAAAGGATACATAGTCTTTTTAAATTTTGAGAAATTTATGGATGAGATAAAATTTATTAAGGGTATGAAGAAGATGATCATATATTTTCATATCCAAACCAGTGTATCTCTTAAGAGCGACAAAATGTGTAAAGTAGAAATGAAAACAATACTTTAATTCCTCTGCTTTCTTTCTCCTTGTGACTTTTCCTGAAAATACACTCTTTGCTCATGAGTGAAATTGCTTACAACTCTTGCATTTTCCTTCACAGTTTTCAATATTTGTAGCAAAATAGCCAAATACATATAATGTAGAATTAGAGAATGAAAATTATATATAATGGTGTGCATTGATTTATTTGTTTCCAAAATAAAATAATCAGTAGAGATAATTGTACTGTGTAGTTTATTTAATTGATTTTTTATTATGCAAATAGAAATCCTGTGTGTATATGTATTAATATTCTCATATACTTATAAATTTGAGTTTTCTACAATTATGATCAGAGGGTATTCCTCTGGCAGCAGAGGGAAGTGAGCGCAGAGACCCACAATCAGACATTGTTTATAGAGAGAGTCTAAATTTGGAGGTCTCACTTAGGTCCCTGTCCACAGAGATGTGAGAACTCAACAGAAAGAGCGGAGCAAAAATTGTAGTAGTTAGAGAGGATAGAGGGCACCAGGAATACATGGCTTACTGATTCAACTAATCAGTATGCAAAATTCTCATAAAAACTGAAACAGCAAGTACAGGGTCTGGATGGTTCTACACAAAGTCCTCTGATTGAATGTTATAGTGTTAGCTTGCTGTTATTGTGAGACTCTTAATAGTGAGATTCTTTCCTCCTGTTGGATTGCCTTGTCCATCATTGATATGAGATTTTTTTTCTTTGTCTTAGTGTATCTTGTTTTACTTATTCTGTGAGGCTGTTGGCTCTTTTTGATCTGATCAATTCTGAAGTGGAAATAAAGTGAAGGTGAATTGAGGGAGAGGGGAGATGGAGAACTAGTAGGAGTCGAAGGAGAGGAAAGTGCTTGGGATATATTGTATGAGAGAAGAATCTATTTTCAATCGAAAGAATTTTACAGAAAGCATAGCAATAAACAGAAGAGAAATCACTACTCTAACCTAATGTTTATAGACTACTAAATCTCATATATATATAGTATTTAATTTTCTTACTATTTTCAATAGAATATCAATAAATAAGAAGGGATGTTTGAGTATATTTGAGATATTCTATAGTGTACTGGTGCTTTCTCAGAATCATATTGAACTTCTACTTGTAAATGTCTTAAAGGTATTGGATACCTATCATCTCATTTTCAGGAAGGTTAGAGAAAATATGTAGGAGTTTATTCTCTTCTTTTATATATGGAATTGAGGACAAGAAATCAGGTAATGACGGTTGATAGCAGATACACACTGAGTCATATCACCAGCCTTCTAGTTAAAAAATTTAAGAAACTCCCATGCAGATTTCCATAATGTCTGTGTCAATTTACACTGTCATTAACAGTAATTATATATTACTTTCTATAGTTATAGAAATAAAAAGAACATAGGAAAGTTAGTATAACTCACCACTGTGTGTAAGGTTCAGAAATGTGGTTCTATCCAGAGAGATTAGAAAGTTAGGTGAAGATCAACTAAAAGGAAAGTTGATTATGAATTTTATGTATTATTTCATCTAGATAATGTTTCTTTAATTGTATTTGTACAATGTTGTTATATAGCTAATATGATTGATAAAGGAAAACAATAACATTATGTCAGGCTAAAGCCACAGAGACATATTTAATTGCATAACATCAATGTGGTTTTTGCAATAGTCAATATTCACTTTGTCTCCATAATATAAAATATAATCATGTTAAACAGATCAGGATAGCTAGAATACATCATTCAGATGGTTATTTTAGTAACTTAATCCTGTAGAAAGATGAAGTTCAAAATATTCCCAAGAAAAGGCATAGGTAATTGAAAAGCTTGTGTTTATAATAAGTATTAGAGCATACCTACTGAGTTGTCAGTCATTTGGCTTTCAATTTAAGTTAAAGAAACAGAAGATTATACCAGTAGTCCTTGATCTTTCTGCATCTTTTTTGCATTTTGCCTCAAAAGAATATTTAATCCTATTGTCAACATTAGGTTTTCATATTTCTTGACTCTTTATTTGACTCTGTATTTCTTTATAGATAAATAAATACATTTATTGTTCTATGATCATATATCCATATGATTATATTTGTGAAATACATAAACATTTTGGGATATATAAATGTCAACTTGTGCACTTTCTGCTGTAAATATTCAGCAATATAAAAATTCTCTTTTCTATATGAAGGGCATCAAAGTTGAATGCTACTATTTTGGTGCAATTTCTATTAAAAGAAACAAATAATTAGAAAACAAAGTAACAATGGTTAGTTATTTTTGTTGAGTTGTCCCAATCTAGAATTATCTGGGAAGTGTCTTGGTAAAAGATTGGGTAGATTTGCTTGGGATGTGGGCATATCTGTGGGATATTATCTTTATTACAGTAATTAAACAGGGAAGATCTGCCCATGGCTGGTAATAATATTTTGGGGCCAATGGATCTTGGATTGCATGCACAGAAAAGGCAATTGAGCACAGGCATGTATTCATTAAGTGACTGAAGTTTATTCTTGGATATGGAAATAATGTGAAAGCTGATTAGATTCCTGCTGCTTTGACATCCATATGAGGATGGAGTGTACCTTGTAATAAGTCCTCATTATATTGCTTACATCATCTATATTATCAGAATGGAAGGAAAGAAAATCAGGGCTTTTTTATTTTTGCAAATCATCCCTTAACCAGAAAGTTTGAAGTTGAGAGTTTTAGGCATATCTTCTAACCCTACCTATTTACATTTAATCATGTCATCTCCTAAACTGTGGGGAGTGTCTCTTAAATTACTCATCATTGAATGGAAATATGAATAAGAACCTTGAATGAATCATATTATCAAAGCAATATGAGTGCTGTCATGATTAATGCAACTTTATTTAAATAGATCACCCCGGTCTGCATCATATCTCCCAGTAGCTAAAGCAGTATAATAGGTAACTTGTGCATTTACCTTTTTTCTTCATTTGATCCAGTCTTCAGTGAAAACTTTCTGTGTGACCTGACCAACTAGGCTGCCCTCAGGGCCCAGATCCAATGCATTCAATCAGTCAGCCCCCAACACCTAATCCATCCATGAGCTGCTTGACTGTATGGAGGGCCCAAGCTCTAGAGCCAGATCTTGGAGCACTTCATTGTCACCAAAGTTGCAAACCTAAAACATGGTGGAGAAACATGTAGCACAAATACTGAGGAGAGAGGCTGAAAATGCCATGCTCAAAGCCTGAGTTGCTGCTGGAGACCATGTTGAAATACATGGCCTATATTGCTACCTGAGGCAATGTTGATGTCTATGGCATCATGCTGCCACTTGGGGTCTGTTGGGGGGAAGTCATGTCTGGGTTCATAGCCAATGTGGCCTGTGTTACCAGCAAAGGGCATGTGGATATCTGTGCTCCTGTTATGGCTGATATGCTTTTAATATCTCCCTGTAATATGGAAGGAACTTCAGGCAATACATTTATTTATGATGCAATATATTTACTTATGGTTCTTATACACATTAAATTGATGAATTTCTTCTTTGAGAACTTAATGCCATTGTGTAGTTACTCTGGATTTATTTTACTACAAAGTTATTTTATGTAGACAAACATTAGAATTACTTTACACATCACATAAAGAGTTTGACATCAATACCCCATATCACTTATAGAAATGTCAGTCCATGTACAATGAGCTTCTATTTTATTCTGGTTTAGTCCAGAAAGATTATATCTTCTTTTATTATTTTCTGGTAGTGTATATAATTAAATATTATTCCTTTACCTGTAATATTTTAAATGGGCATTATTAAATATAAATGTCTAAGATTTTTTTTAAAAACATTAACTTTATTGGGCTTTTAAATTATTCTAAGCATGAGATGCAGGTTACAGAAAGTTTGGCTCTTACATACAACAACTTCTCACTGTCACTCATATTAAGGAAGGAGTCACATGGTAATAGCAGAAAGATAAATGTTCCTTATGAAACACTAATTCCATTATGACACCCTCAATCTCATGACAGCATCAAAACAGCTTCCTCCCATAAACTCCACCTTCAAATGTCATCGCACTGGAATTCATTCTCGTTTCAACATATGAATATCATGGGGCATAGCAGATTACAATTTTCACTTTGGAGCTCAGTCAGTGATGATCATCTCAGAAAGAAAAGGACTGAAGAGCAGCCTTTGTCTTCACTAATAATTATAAAAGTCTGACCTTCATTCATTCCCTTCCCTGACCGCATAGAGATTTGTGCTCTCTCTGCTTCTGTTTGTTTGTGTTTTGTTTCATCTGTTGGCTTGTTTGTTTAATGTTCTGCCTGGATTATATGCTTTTCATCTCAAGACACTTATATCATTGTACCTAATTTAGTCCACTATGCGTTTCTTTCTTCCTCTTTCATGTTTCTTATTTTTTAATCTTCTGAGCTTTATTAATATTATAACATTGATTTTGTTACACTTTGTTGCTTCTCCTAGTGCTTTCTTTTTTCTCGTTAAAAATATATTTTGATATCTCTTTCAAATTCTACACTTTTTAAGAACGCAGAGAAATACATTTATTCATAGCGTTTTCAGTTTTTAAAAACATTTACATGAGATTCAATTGTGTGGAACTAAGCTAAGGTTTATGTGTCCCCCAGAGGTTTAAGTGGTAAAGGTTTGATTTTCAGGGATGGCTTTTTACAGATGTTGGAGACCTTAAAGAAGACCCTGTGTCTCCAGGAGCTAGAATTTGAATGAGAAAATGGCAAATGATGCTTTATTTCAGCCTTCATCTCTACCATTATCACTTGAAGTCGTGAAGGAAGAAGTGTCTCCTGAACAAAGTCTTCTCCTATGACCTTGTATCTGGTCCTATATTCAATGTTTAAAAATCCTCCAGTAAAATAGACTTTTTGTCTTTATGAAGATGGTTATGTTGGGTATTTTTTATAATAATGGGAAGATAACAGGGCAAAAAAGGAAATATATGATATATTCCCTCAATTGAAAATAGACAATTTTCAAAGCTTAGTAAACAAGTGGACATGTTTTAAATAGAGAGTAGGTGCTTCATTAAATATGCAATGATAGACTATTGAGTCAGCCAAAGCCTGAAACATATTACATTCAAAAATGAAGAAGAAAGAATTTCTAGTGAAAAACCCTACTGGGTTAAAAAAAGTAAACTACAGAAAGGATTAAAATAAGAAGTGGAGAATAGGAATGTGGAGAGAAATGGAACTATGTAGACAATAGAAGAAATAAAATTATCAAATATTTGAAAGGTTTGAGAGTGGGTACAGTAGATTGACAAGAGCTGGCTTGTGTTTGAGTCCAACAGCATGTGACTGGATTTAGGGAAGAATTACTTAATGCGCAAGCTTACCTGATCTATATTCATCTTGGAGTTTGATACAGGATGATTTTGATCTAATTTATGTAAGAAAAAATAATTCAATAATGTTTGTTGAATTTTTTCAGTCATATTAAGTTAAATTGCCTTACAATATTAAAGTAGACAGGTCCAATGGGTAAATAAGTATATCACCCTTGCCGGTGCAGGTCTGCGCTTATGATATATGTTTAATATTCATTACTCTATTTAGTCTATTTTTAATTTACCTTGAACTCACACCCCAAAATGCTTACTATAACAATGCACAAACATGAGGAGATTTCAGGAAAATCAACATCATAGTCTGCTGTCTATATGATAAACTGGCAAATTTAACTGTCAGCAAAAAATCTGTTAAATTTATTTGCTCCTTCAAGATCTAATGACCTTCCCTTCTGGTTATTACTTAAGAAAACTTTCAAACATTTTACTATTTATGAGATCATGGTAGATATTTATCTATCTATTTACTTATTCATTTAGTTCAAATCCAAATACTCTAAAATTGTTAATAAATTTATTACCATGTACATCTGATTAACTTTCCTCTCTCCTCTTTCCTCTCCTATTTCTGTCATCCCCTTTTTCTTTAAAAATCTCTGTCCAAATTTAGTAGTTTGTGTTTTGTTTAATGTTCCAGACTTAAACTAGGATCATTTTGTTGCCATGAGTTTGTTACTAATCACCAGTGCCTAGTGGGCTGACAAGTGGGTACTCAGTAGGATCATATTACCACCTATCTCCCAGAATCTGCTAGTTGCTAATGGATCAGCAGTCTGTGAGCCTCTTCTTTCTTCATACTTGGCTCTTTTGAGGTTCAAACTCTGTAGGTACAACTATTTGGAGTTCATAATTCCCATCACCATGTCTTGCTTAGAAAATGGTATATCACTACTCCTTTCTCTAACTTCCTGCTCTTACATTTTTTTTCCACACAATCTTCTACAAGCTACCTTAAATTTTAAGGAGTGGTTTAAGTGCCTTGTTTAAGTCTCCGCCCTCAACTGCCGTTTATTCTCAGCATATTATATATTTAGGCTATTTCTTTTCTTTCATCTTGTTCACTGCAATGAGAGACATATCTTTTAACAATGAAAGTAACTTTTGTCAAGATAAAAACATAAGCAATTTAGAAGGTAGTTTGGTGCTTTGTCAAATTAAGGAAACCAAAGTCTTAAACTCCCCAATAGAAACTAAGACCTCTTAAGTTATTGGTTTGGGACTATATTTCCAGTACTAGGTATGGGTTCATCCTTCTAGATCAAGCCTTAGATCCAATGGCTGTGGTTTGTTTACCCCTGTAACATTAGGGCTATTATTATACCAATAAAATCATTTCTCGAAGATTGTTATTATAGTTCATAGAGTTAAAAGTTGGGGGAGATTGTTGATGCCTGTTGAACTTTCACTCCAACAGCCACCTATATAGTTCCATGCTATGAGAGCTAGCCTGCATAAAGTGAGAATCAAACTGAGTTCCTGTTTTATTTCTCTGTATATTGCAGGCAAGGTGTGTGCTGTGTTTGACAAGAGAGTTTTAGAAACTGGTCTGTTGGGTAGCCAAGAAGAGTGGCAAACATCATATTGTTTGTGAGTCTTTGGGTTCAACCTGACCAAAAACTCTTATAGATATTTATTATACTTGGCAGTAGGGTCTACATTTGGTGACAACTTGTTGCTCCAGCTTTGTCTATACTTTTATGATTTCTGTTTCCAAACTCTCTTTTATGCTTTTTAATTGGCTTACTAGATAATAAATTTCCACCTGGTCGATTCATAATCCCTACCATTTTATATAAATTTTCATCTCTTTTTCTCTTTCCCCCCATATTTATACCCCTCTCCCTGAAAATACAAAAATAAGCTATATCATTATGAAATCTTATTTATGTTTTGATAATTGTAGCTTGTTGTTATATTTATGCCACATTTATCTATTGATATATATATATATATTTGCTAAACTTTATAGCTCTTTTGTATAAAAATGGATTTATTTCCTGTCCAGTAGCTAAAGGAATTCTGGTGACACGTCAGTCTAAGGAGCAATCAGAGAACAAGCAGTCAAACTAATAAAAATTAACTGGTGAAAATATAACCAAGGATTTCTAAAATTAAAGGCATCAGTCAACAATGCTGATACATTAGTAGATGAACTAAGTGAAATAAGTCTCTGATTTAGCATATTAGAATTGACTAAATTAATGTCTCTAGTGTTAATAGCAAAGCCAAGGGGTAGTAACTCTAAGTGCAATGGTACAAGGCAATAAATATCTTTATAAATAAGTCAGTTTTGTAACAAACTTACTCATGTGTATAAAGGTCAGAATACCTGAATCAGGAGACTAAGAAATAAAGTTTTAAACATGTATTCAAGATACCCCTTCCCGGACTCTCTGAATGTGGCTGACAATGAGGGCTGACTGAGAAGCCAAGGGCAATGGCACTGGGTTTTGATTCTACCACATCGCCTGGCTTTGTGGGAGCCTAGTCTGTTTGGATGCTCACCTTCCTAGACCTGGATGGAGGGGGAGGACCTTGGACTTCCCACAGGGCAGGGAACCCTGACTGCTCTTAAGACTGGAGAGGGAGGGGGAGGGGTGTGAGGGGAGGGGAAGGTAAATGGGAGGAGGAGAGGAGGTGGAAATTTTTAATAAAAAAAAAAAAGATACCCCCTCCGATAGGGCTCCAGAACCGTTGTAGAAGAGAGTAAAAGAACTGAAGATTTAGAAGCAGTAAATAAACACACAAAGAGCTGCTGCACATACAGAGCTACAACAATTGCAACAGGCATAAAACTGTTGCAATTCCAAGCTACTTCAAATCCTCGTATAGACAGGAGCATTGGATACATGTAATCCTTACCCTAGTCATGGAGCCATTGCCAACTGTTTGTTGCTCCTAAGAGAGACAGTTTTCTCTAAGAGGGTATCCCTTGATCAGTCAGCTACTCTCAAAGACCAGACATTCAAGAATATATTGGCAGCATAAATTGGTCTTGAATGATTAAAGAACAAAACAAAAAAGGACGTAAAGTCTAGTGGGTTGTAAAGAGCATCTTATTCCTGGGAAGAACTGGAGGAGGTAGGTAAATGTGATCAAAGCAATTTTTATAGAACTCTCAAAGAGCTAAAATTTCTAAAGCTTAAATTTTGCCTACATCTCCTTTAATTTAGTGAATTCATTTATTTGTTCTCTTAGAGATAATAAACAAGATGATACTTGACTATGCAATGTGGAGTTGCTGAAGGTTAACAACAGAGATATATATCATTTTTTGTTATGTGTTAATTTTGTAAGTTTCTTAGGCTGATTTTATCTGTTGAGATAAACAGGAATCTAATGTTTTCAAACACACATCATCAATATTATTGTCTTTCCTCTAAAGCAATCACACTTCTGTGAAAAAGAACTGCTGAAATTCCTTTGAGCAGGGGTTTCCTAGACATTCTACATAATCATATCCAGTTTCAAAGTGCATGCGTAACATGCATATGTGCAAAGTCTGAATGCTAATATGCATCTGTCTAAAATATACACTTGTGATTCAAACAACAATATTAAATATAAGCGTTTTGAAATGTTTACAATGGAGGAAAATGATGACTAGTCAATTTGAATGCTTTTTTAAGAACATTATTAGATTAGGATGGCTTTGGAATACAACTTCTGACAGAAATGCAGCAATTGAATGTGATGCATAGCAATTTGTTTCCTTATTAGCCATTGTACTGTTTATATAGAACATGTTGAAATGTGGCTAATTAAAATGATCTTGCTTCTTTGATAGAGATCTACTGATTAGTACTCATGTTCAAATTCCAAGTGCTCATCATTATTGCATTACTTGATGAACACAGATTTGAAATGCAAAGTGATAGTTCATTTGAAATGATGAAATGAGACAGGCACTTGTATTCGTATTTACAAATATGGCTTTGAATATTATGCAATAAATCTCCTAATGAATTTTGCTAATTTTACACTTTGTCAGGAGCTTTTTGAAGGTTTTATGTGGCTACAAATAGTCTAGGAAATGGTACAATTAATTTTGTGAATTTTGGTAAATTTACTTACTATTATAGTAACAATCAGTTACAATTATATTTGAAAAGTGCCATACCCCTTCTACTTATGGTTGCAAACAATTAGTCAATAAACACTGATGGAGACCTGGGGATAATCAAAAGAAACAGCATATGCTCCCTGCTCTAGAAATATTTAGACTATTAGAAGAGACAAATTTGTGAATCAGTAATTGCTGCTCTACATTGTTGTGAACAAAGTGCTCTGAAAGCCCAAACAAGTGGAAAATTCTGTCTGCATCAGAATGGGATGAATCTATGTGGAAAAGATTTTTAAATCAGGAATATTCAAATGGGATGCACATAAATTAATAATAAGTATCAGTTTAGCATGCTGGATTGACTATTAGGCATGTACAGGTAAATATTGATGCTTAACAAAATATAAATACAAAACTAAACTTTATAGAATGCCTGATATGCTTTAAATTTCATTCTATTTCCAAAAAATGTTATAAACAAGTATGCATAGCATTGCCTATTCTACATAAACATTTTATAATTTCCACAACAGGAACCTTAACCATGATTCCTTAATGGACTGAAGGTTCTTCTATGGTCTATATTAACATTTACTAGATTGATACACTAGCTGTTAGAGATATTTTCACTCTAATGCAAGCAGTTAAGGAATGAAGTTACTTTCTTTCTGGCTTTTAAGGTCACATTCTGAACTATTATGAAGGTATATTTGTAACAGTGTATATACAGAAAACATGTTATATAGCTATTAGAATATATGTTTAATTTTTTAAGTATAATAATACATAGGCCATTAAATAACCAAAGAATCATTATTCATAGGGATTTTCTTTTTAACAGGTACAATGTCAATGAATAGGAGCCATGGTATGTATGACATGTAAGTTAATTTCATAAAATATGATTTTCTTACAATTATATGTCATGTAGTCCAAACAATGAAATTAGAACACACACATGTGTATGTGATTTCTTTATTTTTATTTTTTTCATGTATGTGCTTTGCTTTCATGTATGACTGTGCACAACATGCATGTTGTGCCCACAAAGGCAACAAAAGGTGAAAGGATCCTCTGGGACTGGAGATACAGTTGGTTGTTAGCTTCCAAGTGGGTGCTGGGAATAAGCATGGGTCCTGTGCTGAAGTAGAAAGCCCCCTTAACTTCTGAAGTACCATCTGTCCGGCGTCAGAAAATGCATATTTTATAAACTTTTCTATTCATAAACTGATTTTAAGTTTATTTTCTAGGTGTTGACAACATAAACTATATTCATTTTATTCAAATATGAAGTAAGAAAGAATTTTTTGTCAAGTTGATAAATATAAAGTGGAATAAATGTCATGTCGCACTCATTACCCAAGTCACTTCTCTAGGAAAAATATTGTAAAGGCCAAACGTGGTTATTTTTTTTGCAGAATGTTATCCACTAGAGTACAAACAATCTTACATAGTTCACAAATCAGAATAAATAAATTAAATTGTAACTAAAATATTTATATCAACGTGAGCTGAATGATAGAATTTTCATTTTCATTGTCAGAGTATAAAGCTTTGCCTTATATTAATAGCATTAAAACAAAATGGCAAGTTTCATGGTATGCTGATGACAGTGCGATGTGATTCTTTAACATTTTTTTGAGATTTATTTTATTCCTATGGGTGCTTTGCCTGCACATATGTTTGTACACCCGATGGTGTACCTGAGGAAGTCATGAGGCTCCATGTGGGTTCTGGGAAATAGAGCCGTTATCCTTCCCAAGAACAAGTGTTCTTAGCGGTGGAACCAACTCATCAGCCCCATCTGAATGCTGCTTATAACATAAGTTTTCAAAAACTTAGTGTTATGAAACATAAACATCCTGATAAAAGTAACAAACTTTTAAAAATAACTACTTTTCTAGCATGACTCTACATTACTGTCATAGGCCTAAAATTTAAGGTAAATTCTAAAATGCACACTGAGCATACAAATGTACATAAAACCCTTCAAAAAACTCTTGACAGAGTATAAAAACAGCAAAATTCATTATGAGGTTTATTGCATAATAACCAAAGCCATAGAATAGGCATACAGGAATAGAGAAAGTTAAAAGCCCTGAAGCCAAATATAGAAGGGTTTTAAGTTAATAAGAGCTGGCAAGAAACAAGACAGGCTAAGGGTGGGCATTTATACCTAAGAATAAGACTCCTTGTGGAATCTATTGGAAGCTGGGTGGTGGTCCTCCCAAAAAAAAAAAAAAAAAACAAAAGAGTAAAACATTACACAACAACATACCTTGTTTGTCTTTCTGGGTCCCATTACCTCACTCAGGTTGCTAGTTTTTTCTAGTTCCATCTATTTGCCTGCAAATTTCAAGATGCCATTGTTTTATACCACTGAGTAGTAAATACTTCATTGTGGAAATGTACCACATTTTCTTTATCAATTCTTCAGTTGAGGGGAATCTGTAGCATGATTAATTAAAAACCCACAGACAAAAATTGGGGTTCAACCTGAAGTTCAGAAACTTTCAACAGTCAGCCACCAGCTTTTACCTCTACCCCAGTATGGAATGGCGATCCTGCTTCCAGAAATCGCAGAATAAGACTGTTTGTGAGAGCTAACTCTTTCTGTCTTATATTCCTCTCTAGTGCTGGGATTAAAGGCATGTACCACTATCATTTAGTTTCTATGGTAAACTAGCATGGCTACTGGAATTAAAGGTGTGGTCTCCAACTGCCTTTTCTATAAGGCTGAGCAGTGTATCTGTTTCACTTTCTGGTTTCAGGCAAACTTTATTTATTAAAGTACCAATGAACTATCACTACAGGAATCTATATTGTTTCCAGGTTCTGGCTGTTACAAATAATGCTGCTATGAGCATGTTGAGCAAATGTCCTGGTGGCATGACTGTGTATCCTTTGGGTATATGCCGAAGAGTTGTATTGCTGGTTCTTGAGGTAGATTGATTTTCAGTCCTCTGAAAAAATGCCATGCTGATTTCCAAAGTGGCTGTATAAGTTTAGACACCCACCATGAATGGAGAAGTGCTCTCCTTATTCTATATCTTCTCCAAGAAATAAGCTGTCATTAGGGTTATTGATCTTAGCCATCCCGAGAGGTGTAAGATGGTATCTCAGAGTCATTTTGATTTTCATATCATTGATGGCTAAGGATATTGAATCATTCCTAACGTGTTTTTCAGCCATTTGACATTCCTTTGTTTAGAATTTTCTGTTTAGATCTGTGCCCATTTTTTTCAAGAGTGCAATGGTTTTTATTTGACGAAAAAGTCCAATTTTAGTTTTTCTTTAAAGCATACAAAGGCCATCTAATCTTCAGATTCTGAGCCATCTTCATCCTGACTAATCTGGAAATACCGAAGTTCGTAGGTCTCCTTGTCAGATGCAACCACAGGAAGCCAGTCACGGAGATTATTCTTCTTAAGGTATTTCTTGGTAAGATATTTCAAATACCTTTTAGAGAACTGTTTCTCAGAAACAACTGTATTTTATTCTTCAAGCGTTCAATGTGAACAACATTTCCAAGATTTCCAGTTTTCCCATTGACTTTAACCTTCTCCCGGAGAAATTGTTCGAAGTTTCCAGAATCAAAAATTCCATCTTCCACCGGATGAATGAGGTCCAAATGGAACCTCCAGGTCGACTTCTTAGGCTTCTTGTCTTTCTGCGGTGCCATACTGTCACGCGGCCATGGGAAGCCATTTTTTTTAATTGGATTATTTGGTATTTTGATGTTTAGTTTCTTGAGTTCTTTATATATTTTGGAGACTAGCCCTCTGTCAGATGTGGGGTTTGTTAAAATCTTTGCCCATCCTGTAGGCTCCATTTTTGTCTTATTCACTGTGTCCCTTGCCTTACAGGAGCTTTTCAGTGTCAGGAGGTCCCTTTTATAAATTGTTGCTCTTCATATCTGTGCCTCTGGTGTTATATTTAGGAAGTGTTCTCCCGTACGTTTAAGGCTACTTCTTACTTTCTCTCCTATCAGGTTCAGAGTAACTGGATTTATGTTGAGGTGTTTGATCCATTTGGACTTGAGTTCTGTGCATGGTTATAGATAAACATTTATTTTCATTCTTATACAAGTGGATATCCAGTTATGCCAGCAACATTTGTTGAAGATGCTTTCATTTTTTTCATTGTAAAATTGTGAGTTCCCTGTCAAAAATCAGGTCTTCATAGGAGTGTGGATTTATGTCAGAGTCTTTAATTCTATCCCATTGTTCTACATGTCTGTTTCAAGTTGTTGTTTTTTTTTCTTTTTATTATGATAGCAATATAGGAGAGCTCGTAGTCAGGAATGGTGACTAGTTAGCAGAGTAATTTCCTGCACCAAAGAGGCCAGAAATATGGGTTAAGGCTCCATGTAGGCATCAGCTGGAATTATTCATGTTCAATTAGTTGTGTGAGTGTTTTCCTTGGCAACAGGGCCCTCCTGCCAGTTTGCTGAGAACAATCCTTTGTCTTAACAAAAGCCTGAGTTGTTTAGGAATTTCAATGGGGACCTCTTGGCTGACCCAACTGAATACAACTCAGTTCTGCAACTGGAAAACTCACCTGGTAACAAGAAGTGGCTTCTTGAGAATCCATATTCCCCGATCACTTTCATACAATCCAGGAAGTATACAAACCCCCAATTTTCAATGCTCTCTCCCAGTATTCTGTTTCTCTACCCCTTTCTCCACCACTAGATCTGCACTCCTTGCCCCTGTCACCACATGCCCACAGTCTGACCATAAAATCTATTCTGGTTTGCCCTCCCAGGAAAATACATACATCCACCCGTAAGCCCTTCATGCTTCTTAATGTCTCTTAATGTGTGGGTTGTATCCTTTACAGCTAACATTCACTTATAAGTGAGTACATGCCAAGTTCCTCTTTTTTTTTTTTTTTTTTTTTTCTCTTTTTTTTATTGAAAGAAAAAAAAAAGAAATTCCCACCTCCTCCCAGCCTCCCATTTCCCTCCCCCTCCTCCCGCCTCTCTCCCCCCTCCCCCCACTCCTCTCCCCCTCCCTCTCCAGTCCTAAGAGCAGTCAGGATTCCCTGCCCCGTGGAAAGTCCAAAATCCTCCCCCCTCCATCCTGGTCTAGCGGACAAGGAGGGCTGATGAGAAGCCAAGGACAATGGCATGGGGTTTTGTTCCTACTTCATGTTCTGGCCTTGTGGGAGCCTAGCCAGTATGGATGTTCACCTTCCTAGACCAAGTTCCTCTTTTTGGGGAGGGCTGACTTCACTCAGGATTAATTTCTTCTAGTTTTATTTATTTTTCTGCCAGTTTCATGATGATTTATTTTAAAAATTGGGTAATATTCTATCATGTAAACGTGCCACGTTTTCTTTATATATTCTTTTGTTTGAGGAACATCCATGTTGTTTCGGGTTTCTGGCTAGCATCAATGAACCTAGTTGAATAAGCATCGTTGTGGTGTGGTAGAATGGACAGTCTTTTGGGTATACGGAGAATTGTCCATCTGGTTTGCTATTTTTACTAGCATGATCAGTCACTCTGTTGTTGAACTTAGCCATGCTTACACGCATAAGGTGGAATCTGAAAGGAGTTTTCATTTGTCTTTCAATGAAGTCTAAAGGTGTTGAGCATTTCTTTAAATATTTCCTTTCCATTTGACTTGGCCCTGTAGAGAAATTCTTTATATGTGTATTCAATTTTTTGATTGGGTTGTTTCTTTCTTTTTTTTTTTTTTTTGATGTCTGGTGTCTCTAATTATTTACATATTTTGGAAAATAGTTTTGTATTAAATGTGGAGTTGAGAAAAAAAATCTTTTCCCATTCTGTGTAGGCTGTCACTTTGCCTTACAGAAGCTTTTCAGTTTCATGAGATCCCATTTATTAATTGTTGGCTCTAGTATGTATGACATTAATATGTTGTTTTCTGAAGATTGCCTCCTTTGACAATGAATTTAATATGATTCTCAAGTTTCTCCTCCATCACATTCTGCAATCCCCATCAAAATCCCCACATAATTCTTTACAGATCTTGGCAGGAAAATTTTCAGTTTCATATTGTAAAGCTAAAAATGCAGAATAGTTAAAACAATCTTGAACAATAAAAGAACTGGAATTCTTGGAGCTCTTGATTTTACATGTTGTACTGCAGTGCTATTGTAATTAAAGTAATATTGTATCAGCAAAAACACCAGATATGTTCTGTTGATCAATGGAACTGAATGACCCAGACATTAATCCATCCACAGGAAGATGCCTAATTTTTAATTTATTAAAAGCCAAAAGTGTACACTGGACAAAAGACAGACTTGTCAACAAATAGTTCTTGTCAATCTAGATGTCTGTAAGTAGAAGAATGTAAATAAATCCATATTTATCACCCAGTAAAAATTAAAGTCCAAAGTGGTCCAAAGACCTCAACAAAATACCAGATTCACTGAATCTAATAACTTTTAGATGCATTTTTGTCATCATACAAAAATTGCACTTTTTCATGCATTTTTTCAAAATAAAATTTGTTTGTTTTTTCCTACTTATTTTTTTAAACCTTCTCTCTGTCAGGACTATGTGGGTTGAAGCCAATTTGGTCATGGTGAATAATTTTTCTAATGTATTCTTCGATTTGGGCAGTATTTTATGGAGTATTTTTGCAACAATGTTCATAAGTATCTGTAATTCTCTTACTTAGGAATATCTATTTGTGGTTTGGGTATCAGGGTAACTCTAGTCTCATAAAGAAATTGTCAATGTTTCTTCTGTTTCTATTGTGTGGAAAAACTTGAAGAATATTGTTATTAGTTCTTTCTTGAAAATCTTGTAGAATTCTTCACTGAAACTATATGATTCTGTGCATTTTTTTTGGTTGGGAGACTTTTGATGACTGTTTTTATTTCTTTAGCAGTTATAGGTGTATTTAATTTGCTTATCTAATCTTGACTTAATTTTGGTAAATGATATTTATTCAGAAAATTGTGCATTTCTTTCAAGTTTTCCAATTAAGTGGAGTATAGGTTTTTGAAGTATGACCTAGAAAGATTTAAAGAATCCCTACCCATCTGAAATACATCTTTGTAATCAAGAACAGAAATATACGTATTAAAAAATTGACCTTAAATTTCTATCAATAAACCAAGATTCATACCAATGCGAATGAGCATGACCCAGGGTTAAATTTGGAATCCCAGTGATCTTTTGAGCCTACTCACATGGAGGTCACTTGCCTGGTCTTGCTACTGTGGAGGACCCTGGTTTGTGTCTAGTCCTGCAGAGGTCACTAGCTCAGACCTGCTCCCACATGTGACCCTTGATAATCTTCACTTTCAAAAATTATCAATGAATTAGGTATTTTCCAAGTATTGTTATAATGCTACATTTGCTGAAACATTACTGACTTACAAATATAATTCAAAAGAATGTCCTATAACTAATAAAACCAAGGTATACTGATGGAAATAAAACAAACAATACAATTACTACATGCTAAACAAATGGAAGAAATAGACTTCTTTCCAAGAAGTCATGCTACATAACCATGAGAAAATTAATGAAACAATGAAATTGAGTTAGAACAAAAAGAAAGTTACTTTTTTTACTGAGTTTATCAATGACTGTGTTAATATTTGCAAGAAATGTTTGTGCCTCAAAGATGCTTCAAAAACTTTTGAATCCCTTTCTTAATGTAAATTCAATATCCAGTAAATCACACTTTGCTTCTTTAATATGGCATTTTAGAGAATTTCCTTGAGGAAGTACCCATACTCAGATAGCATGATAGTATGGCTATCAGAGCAATAGCACTGTTATCTCAGTGAACATCATAAGGATTGACTGGGTTTATTCTGACACTAATGCTACAGAATTAAGAGTAAGGCTGCTACTTCTGCCACCACTATCACAGCAGTAGTTCCTAGCATGTATTCTTAACTTACCTGTACTTTTACTGACACAGCTGCAGTACCATCCTAATATTTATTCCACATTCATATTTGCTTCATCTATTAAGCAACCAAAATGCCATTTACAATTCTAAATCAAGTTGCATGGTCTATGTGTTTTGAAACAAGCCATGACACAAAACCCAATTTCCCACAATCAGTTTCATAACTGTTATTTATTCATGTGGAATCCATTTGCAAAATTAACCCTTAATGTTTTATTTTCATTGACATACTCAAGGTCCCATATAATGACTGTTTAATTCTGCTCTATTTTACTGCTCATGTTTTCCATGTTTTTTGTTATGAAGAACTTTCCCCAGTCCTTCAATGATTACTTCCTTATAATCTGTTATGCTTCACCTCAAAGATCAAGTCTTAGAGACATTCCCAAGACAGGTTTGTTCATAACCTGCCCTTGTATTTATGTTTAATCACTCCCTGGAACTCATTATATCTTATTTGCTCGTTTGCACACACACACACACACACACACAAAATTCTGCTCATTTTAATATATACTGACTTTATCCCATTTCCATGCACCAATATTTGTGTCATTAAATAAGAACTTGATAATTTTTCAAGTCTTATTCGATTCTAGAATCTACAAGGGAAAGTCTCTGAAAATATTATCATAAAAAATTCTAGATAAAATATTCTTAAATATATAAATGCCCAGCAAACACAGAGAAATATACAAGTAAATATTTCTTCATGCATATTATGAAGGATTTTTCTTTTTCAGAATTTTGAAATTTTATATTAGTAAAAAGTAAATATTACAAGTAAAAATATTACAAGATTACGAGTTATTAAAAGCATATTCACTAGAATATTCAAATGGCAATGGTAGGTTAGTGACATGACTTTTTAATTGAATGTAACTTTGAAAAACAGTTTAGGGATTTTTTTTTTAAAAAATAGTCACATGTTGTTTGTCATTCTTCTCCACTCTTAGGCATTTATCCATGTGAACTAAAATTCTAACTTCCCACAAAAATCTGTGCCTGAGTATTCATTGCGATTTTATTTATAATAATCAAAGCTGCAACAGATCAAATTTTCTTAGCAACTGAATGAATGAGTAAATTAGCCTGCATATGTATAATAGAATCCTTGCATTCATCAACTACGATAAATTTTCATTGCCTGCAATTTTTATGTCAAGAGCATCTATATGAAAAAGAATACATGATATATAATTTATAGAAACCCATCTACAATGAGAGAGAGGAAAATCAAACAGAGGTTGCCTAGGAACAGAATGAGCAAGCAGCAAAAATCTTTATATTTTGAGTCTGTTGTAAATTTATTTTTATTATGATTTTGTTTTCATGATTATGTGCATATACAGAACACATCTAATTAAGCACAAATTATTCCCCCATAGAATCACAAAAATAAGACAACCACAATTTAGAAAATAATCTCTGGTTTATAGGTACTTCATTGGTAAGATTTACCCCAAAACAAACAAACAAACAAAATTTGAAGAGGAAATTCATTTAATAGAAATACATTTGCCACTAGAATATTTTGATAAACATTTATGATCAGATGACACTACATGTATGTATGTGGTATTAGATAGTCATTCCTACATTTATATGCTGCCACATCTTTTTTTCATTGCCAAGTGTCTTATACAGATAAGAAACCATAACAATAGCTCCTTCAATGAAGAGGAAAATACATTTTCTACATTTTCTTGGCAGTATTTTTTTACCTTCCATCATCAATTCTAAAGAGAAATTACTTAGATATGAAATTTCAAAGTTTATAATTATTTTTAAGTGCAAGGATTTAAATAATTCCATGACTCTAAGCAAATAAAATACTCAGCATTTATTAGATTTAGTAGCTCCTTCCATCAAAATATGTACTTAATGAATGTTTTTCTGATCCATGTATAATTATATTCAATAATTAAAAAAGTTAGCAGTCAATGGTAAACTAAACAAAGAGCACTACTTAGAGAAATGGAAATGTAATATTGATATGACAGAAGCACGACTTTGTGAAACTTTCAAGCAACTCCATAAAGCCATATTACTAAAGACAATAATAAGTGTTGAATAGAATCTATAGAGAAACAGGAGTCCCAAAGATTCCAAGAACTTTTTAATGGCCAGAACTGTTTGTGCAACTACCACATATCACAAAGCCCTACCTTAAAGAAACCACACAGCCTTCACTGCAAAAACTGAGTGAGAAAGACCTCTATTAAAGGAATTGAGATGTCCCTGCTTGCTGCCAGTGTACAGAGTCCATCTAAAAATAAAAATGCAACTACCAAGAAGCTGTGCTAAACTGTTCTTTTGTGTTTAGAATTACTTTTCAAGCTCTCTCAGGTTTTATATGGGTATAGTTGGGCATGTGATGCCATATAGTAAATAGAAACTGCTCATTCATTTACAGGTCACCCAGACCTGAAATAATTATATAGAAACTATATTAATTGCAACATTGTTTGACCAATAGTTTAGGTATATTTTTAGTTAATTGCTATGCTGCTATGTCTTAAATTAACCCATTTCTGTTCTTTTTTTCTTTCTTTTTCTTTTTGGTTTTTCGAGACAAGGTTTTCCTGTGTAACAGTCCTAGATATCCTGGAACTAGCTCTTGTAGACCAGGCTGGCCTTGAAATCACAAGGCTTCACCTGCCTCTGCCTCCCAAGTGCTGGGATTAAAGGCATGCTTCACCACAACCTGGCAAAATTAGCTCATTTCTATTGTTCTGAGAGTCACCATGAGGTTGTAGCCCATCTGTAAGGTTTTGGCTGGCGGCTGGTGATTTCTTCATTGGCAGCTACATGGGCACCACTTTGACTCTGCCTACTTTCTCTCTATACCTCAGTTTGAATTGTCTGCCTGGCTTCACTCTATTAAGCCATTGGCTGAAAAAAAGTTTCTTTAATAACTAATGGTAGTAAAACATATTAATAGCATACAGCAGTGAATCCCACATCATTCTCCCCTGCAAAGAAACCAATACATGCCAGAGATTACTGTTGACACCTATACAGGGATATGTGTTCCTACCTACACCCGTTGAGATGGATCAGAGATAAAAAAAAACTATATGAAAATCTTGCAAGTATCTTCAAGGAATAAGGAATTTTATATTTTCTTGGTGATAAAATAGTAGATAGACAAACTGTCAATCCAAACACAATATTATGTGTCATTTTTTAGGCAAACCATGTCAGACTGAAGGCAAAAGTAACTATACACTGCTCATCTTTGTGTTATCAGAAAACATGCATTTATTCTTGTGCAAGATGTCTATGCAGTCATGAAGCCATAGGGAGGGAGAGCCAGCTGCTCTGACAAACCTTTAGGTACATATATCTGGATGCTCCCCAGGATGTACTCTCCCACTGGTAATTTTTTATTACCCTAACATTATCCTATTCTCCATGATGGGGAATATTTGTCAGTCAATGATCTTTCAGCAGTGGAACCAGGTTAAGGCATGACCTTTGGGTGCTCAGAGAAAAACACCAAGTGCCCCAAGTTTTGCGCTCTCTCTCTCTCTCTCTCTCTCTCTCTCTCTCTCTCTCTCTCTCTCTGGTTTCCATACTACACAATTGAGCTTGAACTTCCCATTCCTGTTTTGTGAGTTTGTCACTTATAATAAAGAAAAATATAATTGTTCTATCTTTTAGCTAGCTTGTTTTTATTCTTGACCTGAGATAATTCAACAGTTCCCACCCAACATGGGGCTCAAACTTATGACCCTGAGTTTAAGAGTCTCATGTTATATGTCTATATAAATAATGTTTAAGTTTTTCACAATGAACAGTTGAGTTTCTTATATATCCTTTTCCTACAGTAATCATTGAAGTTTCCAGGAAGAAGATGGGGCCCCACAGCAACAATTCCATCTTGTTAAGATGACAACATAATGTGGATAGCATTACTATAAGATGAGTTTTTGGGTAACAGCCCCTGAAATGATGCACCTTCTCAGAACGTTCTGACCAAAACACCAAATAATAATATCTGTTCTAATTGTACATAGTTTTGGATTTGGGTTTGGATCACTCTTATTTAGACAAAAGGGGGAGATGATGGGGAATATTTGTCCGCCACTGATCTTTAATGGGTAGGATCATGTTAAGGCATGACCTTTGGGTACCCAGAGATAAAACACCAAGTGGCCAAAAGTTTACTCACTCACTCTGTGGTTCCCGTGCTACACGGGTGAGCTTTACTTCTCATTGCTATTTCATGAGTTTGCTGCTTATAATAAAGAAAAATATAATTGACCAATTTTTTAGCTATCCTGGTTTTTACTCAACCCTAGATAATTCAACACCTCCATGTATCTTTTAATGTATTTCTTCATCATGAAGGGAACTAGAAAATCTTTTCAATGCATTTTTTTTGCTGGTCAAATGACATTCTATTATGAAGTATACATTTAAAATTTAAATCACTATATAAATATATAAAGTCTGGTATGAGTGAAAATTGGCTTATGAGTTGTAGCATAAAATAAAATGAGATGCTTGTGGGTAGAGTCTATTGAGATTTTCATGATGTCTAAAATTATGCTTCATACAATGAGGTGTTAACAAATGCATTCTAGAGTTAAAAAAGGGAGCAAAGGGCAGATCACTATAAGTTCAAGATTAACTTGATCTACATAGTGAGTTTCAAAAAAGCCATGTTACATTGTGGTACTCTGTTTCAAAACTTGGAATAAATGGGATGTCGAAGATTCACTCAGGAGCCAAGATAAATTACTGTTCTTACAGAGGACTCTCTGTAAGAGAATTGTTTCCCACTACACATATGTTTATTCACAACTAGTAACTCCTGTTCCTGGGAATATATATTCCCTGACTAATGTATTCATAAAATAAATACATCTAAAATAATTAAGAAATTCTGTATAAGCAAATTTCTTACATTTGAATCTATAAAAATTTTCTCAATTGAGGATCCCTTCTTTCAGATAACTCCAGCTTGTTTCACGTTTACCTAAAACTAGAAAACCCATCCATCATATGGTATTGATTCTAGGAAGAGAGAAACCAAAAATGCTTAACTCTTCTGAACAATGAAATGTAATAGAAATTGTATATGACACTTCTCTGATGAGAAGATACTATTTTTTTATGCAATCCATTCTGATTATCTGATTTAGATACCATGCAGACTTGTTTTGGTAAGGAAATTTTTTAAGATGGAATAAGCCAGATACAAGACCCAGAGTTTAGGGAGAGATACCTATGAATTCTATTCTGTCATCAATATGGATACTGAGTGTTCCATGAGTTGTGAAGAAAGTTAGTTTAATGAAATTCTAAAAGTTAAATCTCAGAATCAAGTTATCCCATGGTTCTCAAAATATTAGTGAGCAAGAGTGGAAATATTGCGAGGCATGTGAAGGAAATGTATGCTATTTGACCATGCTTGAGGGAGTATGTAGGCAACATAAAATGTTTTCTTTTCTTCTTGTTTTCTTTGGGGGATGTCACAAGGTATTAGGGGTTGCACTTGGGAAGACTGCAAAGTGCATATGATTGAGGTACATTATGCGAAACTCCCAAATATTTAATAAAAACATTATATTGAAATTTTTTTGAGAGAGGGTTTTTCTGTACCTTTAGAGTCTGTCCCAGAACTAGCTCTTGTGCACCACCACAAAAATCTTATAGTTCCATTAAAATATTTTAGGGAGTTAATGATAATTTAGGAAGAACTTAAATTTAAATATAGCTGAAGACTCAATAAGACCAACATATAACTGTGCATATATATATATGCTTTTTGAAAGATTTAAAAGAGAACGGAGAGCTAAAAATGTAGGAAATATCGGAGAAAGTAAAAAGAAAGTAGGACTAATATAGCAAGTGTTAATATTCTTTGCAGAGTATTATTTAAATCTCTAGAAATCTGTGATAGAAGAAATCTTTGTCACTGTTAATGATACTAGAGAATTATACAGCAGAGGAGAGGGTGCCTGTAATAACCTTATCCTATAGCCACACTGATGAATGTCTTGCATATCACCATAGAACCTTCATCCAGCGATGGATGGAGATAGAGACAGAGACCCACATTGGAACACTGGACTGAGCTCCCAAGGTCCAAATGAGGAGCAGAAGTACAGAGAACATGAACAAGAAAGTCAGGACCACGAGGGGTGCATCCACCCACTGAGACAATGGGACTGATCTAATGGGAGCTTACCAAGGCCAGCCGGACTGGACTGATGGAGCATGTAATCAAACTGGACTCTTTGAATGTGGCTGACAATGAGGGCTGACTGAGAAGCCAAGAATAATGGCACTGGGTTTTGATTCTACTGCATGAACTGGCCTTGTGGGAGACTAGTCTGTTTGGATGCTCACCTCCTTCCTAGACCTGGATGGAGAGGGGAGTATCTTGGACTTCACACATGGCAGAGAACCCTGACTGCTGTTAGGACTGGAGAGGGAGGGGGAGAGGGAGTGTGGGGAGTGGAAGGGAAATGGGAGGAGGGAAGGAGGTGGAAATTTTAAGAAATAAAAAAAAGAAAGTAAAAAAATAAGTGAACTGTTAAAATGACTCTAATAATAAAGGAGTTAAAACTCGATGGTGAATATATTGTGTTTAAGATTATGCCAATACCTTTTACAAATTTGGGGATAATAGGAATATTGTGGTGATTTTGGAAATTTCATTAAACTTACTATCTTCAGTTTTCTTTTCTTCAATGAAGAATGAGGATGCCCATATCCTCAGCTTTTCTCATTTGTACAGTTTAAAAGTTTTGAAGCTTCCCAATTTATGCACTTTCACCTAAGAAATCATACTGCCATACTAGAGTAGTTCTTGAAATATTGTATTATCTTTCTTACCAAGTTAAGTAAGGTTTCCACACATTATAATATATAAATCTTCACTTAGAAAATAGGCATTACCTCTGCCTTTGCTATAGATTCTCCAAAGTAATTACATTTCAGCACCTCCTATGACAGGAAGCAGAACAGCCACCATAGAGTTTTCATTCTGAAAATTCAAAAATAAACATTTTAACATTGTACCACTTTTTTCAATAGCAGAATAAGATATGATTATCCTTCCGTGATTGAAGCATAAGAAACAGCCCGCAGAATATCTGTGATCAAATGATTGACACTAGAATATTGATGGTTTAGAGAGTTTTAGATCTGTACCTTTATAGTTCCTATTTAGAAATGGCAGAAGCAATATTATTTCTATCCCAGAATGTATGAACTCACAAAGAATAAGTAGGGAAACATCTTTTCTTACGCTATTGAAACATTTACAATAAAGTCATTCTGCTTGAGCAAATATAATTCTAAATATATACACACATATATACAGATACCAACACACACATACATGTGCACACACATAATATGTAGTAAGTAAATATTTTTTGACTTTGTTTCTTTTTTGAGAATGAGGAATAAATGAATAGGAGGTTAATAAGTAGACAAGAAAAGAAAGTCATATTAATTAAGAAGTCAGTAAGCAGGGACTTCTTGGTGATAAACACTGTTGGGAAACATCTGTCACAGTTATTCTGATTATGGGACATGGGGTCACATCTAAACACCAAGTCCTGTTAAACATCACATCGAGGCTGAAAGTGAGTCTTTCTTTGTTAATATCATTTCAATCAGTTGTAATTAGGAAAAGTGGTTTCAGAACAGTCTTACTCAATGAAGGAAATTCTTAGTTGGTGGCTCATGCCTGCAGTCCTAGCATTTGGGATACTGAGGCAGAAGAGTAGCTTTGGCTTTGAGATCAGCCTTGACTACACCATGAAATGGAAGTTATTTATAGTGCTGGCATGTACTGATATTTCAAGGATAAGGATATGCCCCTCTGACAATTGCTGACAAACTTGTTTGGTTTAAAGGGCTCACTTTGTAAAGTTGCTGTATAGGTCAGCATTTCTTCTAAGTCCTTTAAACTATTAAATAGTGCTATTAAGAGCATTTATCTCAGTTTCGATCAGTTTACAAATTTTATACAAGGGACTAGCCTACAACCTGTGCTATCATGAAAAGGGGGTAATATTGAGAAACAACAGTCAAAATATAACACCAAATTACAAAAATCAAAAAAAATAACAACAAAATAAATCTAATCTGAATTGCAAGATTGCTTATGTGTTGAATATAACATCAAGTCTTAAAGAACTCTGTGCTGAATAGACAGGTGTTGGACATACAAGGGCATGGTGGTGATTTCAGAGATGTACGCTAAATGCAAAAAAGGAAGCATGTTATTACACACTTATTGTCTTCCTAGGTAATTTCCTCGGTGTGAAGAAAAGCTTCTCAGAATACTCACTAATACTGCACATCAATATCTTGATGCATACCAAATACCAGCATGCAACACAACAACTCCTTTCAACAATTCTTTCATCACAACAAATGTTTCCTATAAAATTGTCAAAAATTGAGTTTTATAAAACACTAATCAATGACACATGTTATAAGTATAATAATAGGAAAAGTATGCCTTTATATTTAAGATAAAATAAACATTTTGAAACACAGTTGAATCAAGAGAAAATGAAATTCTTTATTTCACTATAATTCTGAAGAGATTTCACATCAGTGATACTGATTTCTCTCTCTTGGGTACCCCATTAACAGTTCCATGGGTGGCCTAGAATCCTGACTTGGCTTTATTGCTTGCTGTTCTATCAGCATGCACCAGAAATAATTGCTATTAGAGTTTTTTTTTTCATGTTTGACTAAGTATCTTAATTCTGGCTTTAAAAATGCTCTGACAGGTGTTTTCTACACTGTCCTACCCTTCAACAGTGATGTGGTTATTTGAATTTAAGTGAACATAGTGGGAGAGCAATCCATTAATGAGTACTATGTGGTTTCTTTCCAAAGGCATAGGTTCTTTAAAATTAAAGAGTAGATATGATAGAAAGACTCAAGAGACTATAAACACAATAGGAGTCGAAATACAATGGATATGTTTCCATAGGCTTGGATAGCATGCAAAGAGTCAGAAAGAAAATTGAATCCAATGCCACCTACAGATACTCCAAGAAATATATAGAAAATTAAGGAAAAGAATAGAAAACTTAAAAATTTAAATAAGGAATAAATGCATAAGAAGCTAAAGTATTTAGTTTGGAAAGACAAATAAATGATATACCTGCCACAAGGTCCCATTTTGAAGCACAGTCTTCTAGGAATCACATGACCATAATTTTTGGTATTCCCAGCTACCATGGTAACTCACAGGAGACCTGAACAAAACTGACCCATTAACATTCCATTATGGAAGCAGAGAAGGGAGCATAAGACACTCGCAACCCAATAAATTGTGACACTTGATAGAGAGGAGGGGTTTCTTAGAATGTGGCTCCCTCCACGAATGTGTTTTAGGAAAGATTTCTTTTTCAACTGTCAGCTGTATGTCCACTTATATATGTCCCATTCTGCTTTAAGTAATTCCAATTAAAGACCTTGGTTCATTAAGCTGGGCTTGGGGAAATTGTTTCTCTTATCTGTTGTTGGTGCTCTATATAGGGAGACTAGGTTATTTGTTTATTACACAGAACTCATGTAACAGAAAATTTTTGGAATCATCACAGTTTTAAACAAGGAACCATTAAACTAGGTTCAACAAGAGAGAGCACTAAGGCCCAAACATAATTTACACCATCAAGGTTCTAGGGAAAGAAACATATAATCTACAGTGGGAAGAAATATTTCATATTTTCACCTGTGTCCAAAATTTATTTTAGGTGCTTTTTAGTAGAAAATGCACTTTCCATTTTTTACAGGGGGGTCTTGAGTACCAGACTCAGTATTCCCTCAGAGCTCAAAATTGGATGTCTAAGGCAGGTGAGGATCTGAGGGTAAAAAAATAACTCAAGTACATTACTTCTGCATCTTTTTTTGTGCATGGGGAAAATGAAGTGAAAGGGGTGTGGAGGAGAGGAAGACTAAGAATAGAAAGGGGAAGAATAAAGAGAAGAAAGAAGGAGAGTGAAGGGGTATTGGATTTTGTCAAATGCTTTTTCAGCATCTAATGAAATGATCATATTTTTTCCTTCAGTATTTTTTTTATATAATGGGTTACACTGATAGATTTTTGTATGTTGAACCAGCCCTGAATCTTTGGGATGAAGCTGACATGATCATGGTGGATAATTTTTTGATGTCTTCTTGGATTCAGTTTGCCAGTATTTTATTGAATATTTTTTGTCCATGTTAATGAGTTAAATTGGTCTGTAATTCTCTTTCTTGGTTGAGGCTTTTTGTGGTTTTGGTATCAGTATAACTGTAGCCTCATAAAAAGAATTTTGCAATGTTCCTTCTGTTTTTATTATGTGGAACACTTTGAGGAGTATAGGTATTAGCTCTTTGAAGTAATGGTAGAATTCTGCACTAAAACCACCTGGCCCTGGGCTTCTTTTGGTTGAGAGGTTTTTAGGACAGTTTCTATTATCTTGCAGTTTATAAGTCTATTTAAATTGCTCACCAAAAAGAAAAGGAGAGAAAAGGGAAGAAATAGATATAGCGAGAAGAAGAAGAGTAAGTGTAAAGGCTGATCTTGATGAGGTTTCTAGTTTTGACAGACATAATTGTAAAATCCTAGGCAAGGGCAATGATAATATGCATATCAAAATCACAAAAAGGGGTAGGTAGAATCTGACAAAGCAGTACTCTGAAACAGGTGACACCACCCAGGAAAATGGCAGCATTCAAGGGGAATATCTGACATTCCAAACCGTTAGATACAGGTACTAAACATCCCTAAATCCTGGATTCACCCATTCTCTTCATCTACTCTCTTTGGTGATAATCAACTTTGAGGATACCCAGAATGTTAGCAAGTGTGGAGCATGTGGCCTTCCTGCTCAGTGCATATCTTCTGTAGAAATTTCTATGTGGTCTATTAGCAGTTAATTTTGTGAGATTAGCTCTATGTAAATTTGACTGTTATAACACACACACACACACGGAGGCCTACATTAATTATATGTTCATAGGGCCATACCTCCTTATAGGCCTATTAACTATTGATCAGTCCTGAAAATGGACAGTCATTGTCCTCAGTGTCTACCAACTGAGGAATCTATCAGACTTCAGACGATAGTTCCAATCCCATGTTTAAGTAGGGCACACTGGTTAAGCTCAGTCAATCAAAAACAAAACAAAAACCAAGCATCTGTAAAAGAAAAGTTTATGAAGAGAGGAATCATTAAAATGAGGAGGTCCTGAGTGTAATGAGAGTATATTATTTGCACATTTGAAATTGTAAAATAAAAAATTAAATTTAATATATTTCTACATTTCAGTGCTTAGAAATGGCCTCATCAGTGTCCCTTGAAAACTGAATGTAAGAAAATGAAGATGAGTTTCTATAAGAACTTTAAGAGACTACACAGATGTAATCAGGCAGGAGAATAAATGATCAAACCACCAAAAAAGATTAATAGTATATACATATACAGACTGAAAAAACAATATCAAATATTAGATTGATCCTTCATATCCTATAAAATCTCTTTGTCTTTTAAGTTAATTTATAGTTATAGTATCATAACAAATATTTTTCTCTATATAAAGATCTGTATAAATATGCTTTAATTTATAATAATATATAATACAAGAAATACTTATGTAGTTGCATAAATATAAATAATGTAGTTACTATATAATATTAAATATTTTCAAGTGTTAATTTTCAAATAGGCTTGCATTTTTTCATATAAACTGTTTACACTTTTACCATTAAGTCACATTACTAAAAAAAATGAAAGAGTTCATCAAAATTTGCTTTCGGCATTTCTTATGAAACAGAGATCGAATATTTGTGAGCACTCGAGTAGATGGGACAATGTAGAGACACACAACTTTTAATATTCAGGAACCATTAAACATAACAGTGGAAAGAATGCAAGAGCCATATGATGTAGACAGGAGGAGTGTTGTGAAATGATGTCTTCTTATGCACATGGGTTTATGACAACTGGAGTTATGTGCCCAAGTTGTCCATAACATCAAGTCAGCAAAGCTGGCATGGGTGTGGTGTCTGTGGTGTTATTAGTTGTAAGTGATTGCTAGGGTAGGGAAAGGCACTTTTCTTTGAGGAGTTAAAACCAAGAAGTTATAATCTTACAGCCAAGCACTTATGTGAAACACTGATAGAGCTCAACAAGTTATCTAAGAAAAAAATAATATTTGAAACTGGGGAGATTACATGGAGAAGGGTGGGTTATGGGGTGGAACATGGAGGAAGTAGGGTAGAAGATATGATTAACATGCATTGCAAAAATCTATGACAAATTTAGAGTAAAATAAAAAAATACTTAAAAAGAAAAAAATGCTTTATAATTTTATTTTCAAATAAACAGAGGATTTAAAGACTCTAAGAGCCAGTCACAGTGGAAGATTATGAGGAAACAATGTTATCTGGATGCACCCAAGCAACTGAATATATGCAGCCACAGTGATGATAACATCATGCACAAGGTATGTGCAAGTCCAGGAAAGACTAAATAACAGCATGGAGAAAAGAATGTTGAAGGATGTTGCACCTCAGCCGAGATTTTATTCACTATTGTTAGGGGCTGAGGGAGAAAGAGTCTATTTTTTTATAAGAGTGTAAATCCTGATAAGTTGACCATTCTTCAATGGAAGGTCAGGCATCCAAGAATATTTTAGTAACAATTATTTTCCTATATAGAGCAAAAAGAACAAAAATTTTGACAAAAGGGAAAGAGGTGTTGATATAGTAAGAGCTGGGGGAGAGACTGGTGGTTTGAAAAAAAAAATTGGCTTCCAAAGGGAATGGCGCTATTAGTAGGTATGTCAATGTTGTAGTGGGTGTGATTTTGTTAGAGGAAGTACATCATCACTATAGAGGCAGGCTTTCAAGTCTCATATATGCTCAAGATACCACCCAGTATCTTAGACAATTTCCTGTTGTATGAAAGTCAATATGTAGGACACTTGACTACTTTTGCAGTACCACAACTGCCTGCATACCATCATGTCACACCATGACAATAAAGAACTAAACCTCTGAAAATGTAAGCCACTCAATTATATATTTGTCCTCTATAAGAGTTACCATGGTCATGGTGTCAACTCACAGAAATAGAAATCCTAACTAACATAAGTAGGGTGAATATGAGCCAAAGTCATTGTACATAATTTTTGAAAAACAAAATGTAAAAACAATGTTAAAAAATGAAAAAAAAATTCTTTAAGAGATGGTGATATTCATATATTTTATAAGTTATTTTGATAATCTGTATGATACTATATTTCTCCTAAAGAAGATTTAATTTGCATCCTGAAAGAAAACAAGGCAGGGGCAGGGTGAGGTTGGACTTAGTCATTGCTAAGCTGTAGTGTTGGAAAAGGCATCTCTATTTCTAATTTGAGTTGCTCTGTTAATTTATCATTCTTCTACACTAACTGAAATCTGGCCTTTTTCTGCCTGGTTGGCCTAAAACTCCAAGATTTGTCCAACATTTTCAAATTTAAATTGAGTTTTCCCAAACATATCAATCAGAATTTGATTATAAATGTGTAACTATCAGTAGTAGCATTGAATAATTGAGTAAAAGGATTGAACTTACTCCATTAATTTAATTGAGGGCTTCCTAATGTATCATCCAGAATTTGATTAAAATTGTGTAACTAGTCAGGAGGTTTTAAAATGGTTCTCAGTGACTTGATTTCATATAATGCTGGGAAGAACTTAGATATTTCTCATGAGCTTTTAAACTTTTATTTTCTTTAGAATGTGCAGATAACAACATAGTAAGAAATCAAGAATGGACAATAAGTGAAGTGACTAAGATAAAAACTAAGAAAGAACCTGTGAATCCAGAGCACACAAAGATGACTTGTAGTTGAAATTCTTTTTGTTCTTTCATCACTGTTAGATTCCGGATTTAGAGAGAAAGTAACCTACAGGAACATGTTGGTAACATACTTCATGAATGCAAAATGCCTGATGACAGACAATTAGAAAAACTAAATTGTAAATGGAGACCATTTGTTTTCTGGTTGCTCAGACCAGAATAATTACACAGAAACTATATTAATCACAACACTTTGTGGCCAATAACATAGGCATATTCCTAGCTATCTCTTACATCTTAAATTATTCCATTTATATTAACCTGTGGGTCACCAAGAGTTTGTGGCCTACTGGGAAATACAAACATTTTTCTCCTTTGGCAGATACATGGCATCTCCATGACTCAGTCTACTCTCTCTATATATATCTCTCTTTGGATATTCTGCCTGGCTTTATTCCACCCTGCCATAGATTGAACTTTTCAGTATAGCAGAAAATTTCAAGCAACTGATGACCTTTGTCAGTACAAAGCAGAAAAAATGTTCAGATTTCCTGCTTTATGGAAAAGTCTGCCAGATACTATGGGACTGTAGGCTGAAGATGGATGCCCAATGTTACAGAAGAACTTTGGGTGACTGTCCAGGCAGCAAGATGTCTTTCTCAATTCTAGACCTTTGGAAGTTGCTTACAATGCACTTTCTGTTTACTTAGGTAAGATTATACCCTTCTGGGGTCTTTGAAGAATTGAAGATAGTTATAATTATAGTTTCCCTTAATTATGATAAAAGATATATTAGATATAAAACTTTAGACTCACAAAAATAAGATAGATGATATTTTCCTTAATTTGTCAAATGTAAATAGACTAAATATTTCAACTATAATACTTGACTAATAGCTGTTTGGCATATGCAATTTTACTATGTTAAAGTTAAAACTTTCCTTTTTATTTAGACAGGAAAGAGGAGATGATGTGGGATTCCCCTCTGTATGCTAAGAATATGTTTTATTACCATTGATTAATAAAGAAGATGCTCAGGCCGGGCGGTGGTGGTGCACGCCTTTAATCCCAGCACTCGGGAGGCAGAGGCAGGCGGATCTCTGGGAGTTCGAGGCCAGCCTGGTCTACAAGAGCTAGTTCCGGGACAGGCTCCAAAGCTGCAGAGAAACCATGTCTAAAATCATTCAGTGTGTCTACATCTATAGAGCTCAATGACAATAAAACATCAGAGCTTCTTCCCCAAAAGTCATCTGCAATCTAAAGTTTTCATGTTTTCAGAGCCCCTTTGTTCCCCTGAGGCCAAGTAGGAGTCAAAATCAAGCTCTTTATTTTTTGATGATCAAGAACTTGAAATGCTTAGAAGATAACCTATTAAATAGCCTATATCTGTAGGTATAGAAATCATCTTAATGATTCACAAACAAGGTAATATTTCTTACTAGATTCACAAGAAATAGAATGTTTTCAATCTCTTCTTTGCGGGGAGGGAGTCTAAGATAGAAAATGTGAAGGAGATGCTCAGTGTTTAAGAGATTAAGTTGGAGCAGGGACTTCTTACCGCCCAAAGATTTCTCTTTTCCTCTTACTGGGGTATATGGTCCATGACTTCTTACCCCTTGGAGGTCATGTAGTCTTAATAACTTTTTAAAGAAATTATATTTCTTGAGTTACATCATATCTTCTGCTCAGAGTATGCTACTGGAGAAAAACTCCAAATAATAATTTAAATGAAAAAAATGGGACAATATATCCATTTATCATCTCTTGATGCAAATACAGTAGAGTCAATTTTGATGAGATACTAAGGTTGTCAGTCTTGTGGCAGCTCTGACTAGGACCTAGGAAGTGACTAGGACCAAAGACTCTGAAGCTACACATTCTCAGACTGTTCCCAGGTCCGTAAAAATCAAAGTGAGACAGTATTTTTGTTCAGAACTAGTTGAAAATGGAAAATAGAAAGAAAAGTTTATAATATAATTAAGAATTAAGTTTAATGAAAGCTTAATATTCAATATATGTTAACTGATATAATGCCCAAGATCTAATCTTCAAAAGATGGTTCAAAATTTTTGACATAATTTTTTTTCACTTAGGATAATTTAGAAGTAAAATTTGCAATTTGAAATAGAATAGTGCCTTAAAAGGCACTTTCTATATGCAGAAAAGTAAAAGGGACAAAGAAAGGAACAATTAAACAAATCGACTAATGTAAACTATTGTCCTTTATGGATACCCTCCTAGTATAATTCCAGCTTTAACACCATACAACCATTTCTATTTTCTCTGAATATAAACTTTTCTATATTTGAATCATTGTTTGTAATGCAAATTCAGTTACAGTACTTCATATTTCAGTCCAATAATGCTAAGTTGACTCTTGCTTACAAGTAGTAGTCCTTGTTTATATGTTTCTCAGATAAAAACATTATGTTACTACGTATCTCCTTCCCAGTAATATAACTTGTTATTGCCTCAATAGTAGCTTAAAATTTTCTCTTCTTCTGAGAATGTCCTGAGGATATTTTGTGTGATGGACAATAGGCCTATGCATCTCTCTTTCTTTCATGTTGTGTAAAGTTTAGAAAGCTCCAACAGGTAATCTTATATTTATATAATGATATTATTTTTCTTACAGCTAGGTTAGTGTGAAACCATAAACTTTATTTTCACATTTTTATGATATGTATGTGTCTTAACAGTGATAGTAAATTCTGTATGGTAATAATATATCAAAAATGATAATTGATTACAAATTATTGGTTTATGGTTCTGACATTTTGAACCTCAGAATATCAAGATGGGAGCAATTGATACAAGGCAACTTCCTGCTTAGCAAAAGTAGTAGAAGGGAAGGAACAAAAGACAGAAAAAGACATAACCTGATGTGGGATTCCCCTTTGTATGCTGTGAATAACATTTATTAATAAAGAAACTGCCTTGACCTGTTGATAGGGTACAATTTACGTAGGCAGGGAAAAACTAAACTGAATGCTGGAATAAAGGAGGCAGAGGAGTCATGTAGCCCCATCAGAGACAGATGCCAGAACTTTAGCCGATAAGCCATAGAAATGGGGTTAAATTAAGATATAAGAGTTAACCAATAAGAATCTAGAGCTAATGAACCAAGCAGTTTTTAAAATGATACAGTTTCAGATCTGAACTGCCGGGTAGCCAGGAAACAAACATGCAACCTCTCACTACAATAACCCATTGAGGAGACAAGTGTTCATTCTTTTGTAAACCCCATACTTCATTTCTATGTGCAGAACTCTAAGGCCTAATCATCAGATAGAGGTCCTTCATCTGATTAATAACACCTTAGTTGACCAAATTTTAACATTTATTTTGAGGGGAACTCTTACATTAATGTAATAATGCTTACCAAATTATCAAGTCTAAGGTAAAAAATTGTAACTTTGACCAACTAGTTGCTACAAATCATATTTTCAATTTTGTTCTAAACTTGAAAAATATTTCTGATGCTTTCAGAGTCATCATTTACTTAATATAATGCATCCCAAAAGTAATATTGCAGGTGACTACAATAACTCTTAGAAATATTCAAAATAGCTATTCTCATTTGTTTTCTTTATTAAATAAATTTATCTTTTACTTTTTAATATGATAATATATAATTTACCCCTTCCCTCTGTATTTTCCAAAACTTCTCATTTTACCTCCCATTTCTACCAATTTTATGTCATTTTTACTTACTCTGACTGATATGAAATGGAATTACAAAGAAATTTTATTTTGCAATTTTTCTGATAGTGATTGATGTTAAATATTTGTTCTAATGTTTATTGGTCATTCTAGTTTATTCTTTTATAGACTCCCTATTCAGTTCAGGAGCTCAATCATTGGTCAAATTATTTTGGGTGTGTTTAATTTTGGGAGTTCTTCATTGATCCACGCAATTCCCCAGCTAGTTCCTTGGGCAGCTCAGGAGAGGGAACCTGAAATGACCCTATCCTATAGCCATACTGATGAATATCTTGCATATCACCATAGAACCTTCATCTGGCGATGGATGGGGATAGAGACATTGGAGCACTGGACTGAGCTACCAAGGCCCAAATGAGGAGCAGAAGGAGGGAGAACAAGAGAAAGGATGTCAGAACCGCGATTGATGCACCCACCCACTGAGACAGTGGGGCTGATCTATTGTGAGCTCAACAAGGCCAGGCTGACTGGGACTGAAAAAGCATGGGATAAAACAGAACTCTCTGAACATGGCAGACAATGAGGGATAATGAGAATCCAAGGACAATGGCACGGGATTTTGATCCTACTTCATGTTCTGGCTTTGTGGGATCCTAGCCAGTTTGGATGTTCACCTTCCTAGACCTGGATGGAGGGGGGAGGACCTTGGATTTTCCACGGGGCAGGGAACCCTGACTGCTCTTTGGACTGGAGAGGGAGGGGGATAGAAGTGGAGGGAGGGGGAGGGAAATGGGAGGCGGGGAGGAGGCAGAATTTTTTTCAAAAAAAAAAGATATATAGATACTTGAACACAATTTTGTCCCATTCACTAAACCATTGCTTCACTCTCTAATTGTTTTCTTTGCTCTATGGAATATTTTGGATTGAGTAACACTATTTGTCAATTATTGGCATTATTCCCTGAGCTAATGGGGCTACTTCCAGTTAGCCATTGCCTATGACCGTACATCACAATAGTTTCTTTAAATTTTGCCTAGAAGTTTCAGTCTTAGATTTTATATTTTTAATCTGTGTTTATAGGTTAAGCAACAAAGATCTAATGTCATTATTCTGTTTAGATATTTGTTTCCCTAATGCAATTCATTGAAGAGATCATATTTCTTTCGAATGTATGATTTTTATTTTTGTCAAAGATTATGCAGCCACAGTTTTGTGACTATGATTTTTAATCCTCTACTCTATTATATTTGTCCATATGCCTATTTTTCACAATGACCACGCTGTCTTTATCACTATTCCCTATATCACAATTTGAGATCACGTATTGTGATTCCCTCTACATCGCCCTTTCTATATAAGATTGGTTTGGATATTAACGACCTTTTTAAAAATTTAGTATGAGTTACAGAATATGTTTACTAAGAAATTTTTTTACTAATAATTTTACTAAGAAAACCATTGCAACTTTGTTAGGATTGTGTCAGATTTGTTAACTCTCTGCAATAGAGCTATTTATCAGTATTGGTTCTACCATCTAGCTAAGGAAAATCTTTTCCCCTTCTACTATCCTTTTATATTTATTTCTTTAGTATTTTATAGTTTTCTTTTTAGGATTCCTTAATCTCCTTTGTTTAGGTCTTATTCCTAGTTTTCTTAAAATATGATGTTGTGGGAACTCCTTCAGCAGAGAACCTTTAAGATACCAGCCCACTTCAGGCATAATCTTAAGTACAATAAGTACAGAACAAAAGCATACCATGGCCCCTTTTCTTGCTAGATTTAGTTTCCAGTTCCCAGCACATGCAGAAGACTGCAGATAGTTACCCTTCCTGTGAGTTTATCTCCAAATAAATAAACTTTTGTTATACTCAATTTTGAGCTATTGGGGAACTCTTTGATACAACTACAACATTTTTTAACATGACATAATAAAATATAATAAGATAAAGGAAAACATTGAATTTAGACATTGCAACCCAACATGAGGAAAAATGCCTAAAAGGCAGCTAGAGTGACAGGGACCGACTTGTTCTGAGTCAGAAGTCTCACAGAAATTAAGCTAATGATATAATATATATACAGACGACCTGATGTAATACAAGAACATTGTGAGAACAAAAGTTGATATGCAATTTTAAGAAAGATGATGTTTTCCAGATAAAAATGGGCATACGCACATAAGAATTTTTTCTCTCTTTTTCTTTCCTTTCTTTTTCTTCTTTTCTAAAAAGAGACATAGTATATGAAGCTGGGTGATAAGATTTGAAGCTCTGGGTGGGGTCCATGATGAGAACAAATATAATAAAAATGTATTTTATGAATTTCTCAAAGAATAAATAAAAACAAGAAAAGAGAATGTAAGCTAAAACTAAAATACACCTTTTGGCCAAAGTTGAGTTGAAAAATCTCATGAATTTCTTGAAATCAGGAACTGTTTAAGTTATCAAAATAAAATAATGCATTACAGTAGAGCTATGTTATAATTATAATATAGAATAGAGATGTTAATCTTTTCATCATACAAATATATGAAAGTTTTCCAACTTTTAAATACTTCAGAAGAGTTTGGATAATCAGTTTTATCATGTTTGTACTCAATATTTTGACTAGTAATAAATAAAAGAGAAACAGAGGAACACTATATCAGAATAAACTAAAAGAAAAATAAAATTTTGAACAGAATATTTAACTTTATTTTAATACAATATTTTATTATATATAATAATATACATATTCTTATAATATATACATATATAATATACTTTTATTATCTATAATAATATGCATATGTATATATTGTACTCATGTATAATATATATACATGTTCTGTTTCCTTGAAAACCAATACATAAGAATGTGCCTCTATGTGATAACTCTATTGTGTCATAACAAGGTGAGGGATATATCATGATACCTTATTTTTCATGTAACAAAGAAAATGTGCATTTTAGAAAAAACAAATTACAATTAGTTGTAAAATATGCAACAGATGGTGAGACTTATCATCATTCTTTCAGGCTAATCGTAGTCTGTCTGCATTTGGAACTTGCTTTTCCCAGAAGATGATGTTGGGCAGACGCCATGATGACATCTGGTACATTCCTAATGTAGTTAGTTTGATATACCTCATGTATTAAATTCTGTACATTTTCCAAAATAACAGCTGACAAGTGCAATTGACCACCTGGGAAAAGACACTTTCAACAGGAAGAGAAGACAGTATTTGATCTTTGCTTCTGATGGTTATGAAGTTACTGACTGCTTTATGCCTACTTAGGATGGCATTTTTAATAATCAGCATATTATTTGATTTGGAAATAAATATTTTCAAAGACAGCCATTAACTGTCATGAATCAATGCCTTACAGATGCTTGACCTATCATGGCTCTTCACAGTGTTAATGTGCTCTACAGAACATCCTCAGAGGAAGTGTTACAGAGGCAACATCGAAGTATCAATTAATAACAAATACTTTCAAAAGAAAATGAAAATACATCTTACCAACAGTTGACTGCAGTATAATGTTTTATATAAATCCTATTAAAAATGAAAAAAAATATAAGTGAGCTTTTCAAAAAGTACTTAGTATCTTAATATTTTACTATGGAATAAAAAGTCTTGAAATTTTTGGTGGTTCAATGAGCCAAGTAACAATGGGTTATTAATACAAGAGGGTCATGACTTTACTGGCACAAGAAGCATATGCTGTAACACTACAGTGTTGATTTAGTAATATCATTGAGTCCTTCACAAAATGCTTGATAAATCACTCTATGTGCCTAAAACAGAATATTTACATGGTGTGATATTTCTATTTTTAATATGACTGTATTCACTTCAAAAATTTGGAAAATTGCAAGTGTAATATCTCTTTCAGTAAGTTGCAAAGATTACCACTACACGGACATTAAATTTATCTGGAACTTCAATGAATAATGCAATAATTTATTCATGTTATATAAAAACTCAAAGCAATTAATCTTAAAATGTGTTAAAATAGGATTGAAATGTCTAAAAGTTCTTAAGAGAACAATGAAATCATTATTGCATTTCTGAAGTAAGACTCCAACATTATTTCTTTTTCTCAATTCAGTTTAACCACAATATCTGAATACATGCTTGTTACTAGTTTACAGAGTTTTATAATTGATTTGAATTATTCACAGAAATAGCAAACAAAATGTGTATAAAATTATTTGTTTACATTTTATAAAACAATTTGCTTGTTCATGCATCAGTATGATATTTCTCCTCCTATTCAATAAGCTGGAAAAGTAATAAAAATATGAATCTCTCTTAAAAAGTTTATCGAGCAAGACTATAGTTAAGGAATAAAAGTTTAAGCTAAACGAAATAATAGAATTTTATGCAAACAGTCTTGATCTTAAATACTAAAATGTATACTGAATTTAGAAATTAGAAAAGAAAGACTATATATACACACATACAAAAATAAATAACTTAATTAAATAAGTAAATATATTTGTGTAGTAACAATTTATATAAGGAAACAGTATTTTAAAATATTTTAAACACATTATTTTGATAATTGGATATTAATTTATACAATAATTAAATTGAATCAAAACATTATTTATATAATTACTGATCATTGTCAGTTCCCAGATAACTCAGATATGAAAGTTTTTAGAAAAACTAATTAAACTATTAGGACCATTTTCCATTATATAAAAACAAACCAAATAATTTATAAATGAGCAGAAAGAAAAACTTTTTGTGTTTGGGTGAAATGTTTTGTAGCTATCTAATAGATCCATTTGAGTCATGATGACTGTCAGTTCCATTATTTCTCTGTTTAGTTTCTGTTTTCATAATTTAGGTGAGAGTAAAACTCCCACTATTAATGTGTGGGTTTCAATGTGTGATTTAAGCTTTAGTAATGTGTTCTTTAAAACGTGGGTGCCCTTGCATTTGTGGCATAGTTATTCAGAATTGAGATATCATCTTCATAGCCTTTTCCTTTGATGAGCATGAAGTATCCTTCTTCATATCTTTTGATTAATTTCTGTTTGAAGTCTATTTTGATAGATACTAGGAAATCTACACAAACTTGCTTCTTGGAGTGATATGATCGATAAATCTTTTTCCAATTCTTTACTCTGAGGTAATGTATATATTTGATGTCAAGATGTGTTTCTTCTGTTCAGTAGATGGATGGATTATGTTTTCTTCTACATCTGGTAGCTTGTATCTTTTTATCAGTGAATTGAATCCATTGATATTGGGATATATTAATGAACAGTGATTGATGTTTGTTGGTGATGGCGGTCTAGTGCATGTGTGTGTTTTCTTATTCCATTCTTCTGATGTGTGGTTATGTACTACCTGTGTTTTCATGGGTGTAGCTAACTTCCTTGAGTTAGAGTTTTCTTTAAGAAACCTACTGTTGGGCTATATTTGTGGGTAGATATTATTAAAAATTGATTTGTCATAAAATATCTGGTCTTCTCCAGTTTTAGTGCTTGATAATTTGCTGAACATCATAGTCAGTCCTGGCATCCCTGGTCTTTTAGAGTATGCAAAATATCAGTACTGGTCCTACTGGATTTTTGGTTCTCTGTTGAATAGTCCGATATGATTCTATTAGGTCTGACTTTGTATGTTACTTGTCTTTATTCTCTTGCAACTTTTAATGTTCTTTCTTTGTTGTGTATATTTAGCATTTTGATTATTATGTGGACTTGGACTTTCTTTTCTGGTCTAATCTATTCTGTGTTCTGTAATAGGTATGTCCTTTCTTAAGTTAAGAATGTTTTCATCTTAATTATATAAATATGTTTCCTGGGTTTTTGAGCTGGGAGTCTTTTGTTTGTACTATTCTTATTTTTGGTTTTTCATATTATCCATAAGTTTTAGGATACTTTGTTACAATTTTATTAGATATAACATTTTTGACAGATTAATCTATTTCTTTTATAATATCTTCAAAGTCTGAGCTTCTCTCTTCTATTGTTTTTATGATGTTGGTGATATTTGTGTTTGAAGTTTCTTTTCACTTACCTAGATTTTACAGATCTAGAATCCCTCAGCTAATGTTTTCTTTTCTGCCTTTATTTAGATTTTAAGGACTTTGAATAGTTTCCTTCATGTCATTGTTTTTTTTCTTTTTTTTAATTTTTATTTTTCCATTCAATTATTTACGCTTCCTTCCCTCCTCCCAATTCCCTCCTGCTCCCCCACACCCCCTCCTCCCTCTCCCACCCTGCTTGAGAGAGGGCCAGGAATCCTGCCCTGTGGGAAGTCCAAGGACCTCTCTGCTACATCCAGGCCTAGGGAGCTGTGCATCCATATAGGCTAGGGTCCCAAAAAGCCAGAATATGCCATCAAAACAAGTCCCATTGCCTTTATCAGTGGCTTCTCAGTCAGCCCCCATTGTCAGCCACAATCAGCGAGACTGGTTTGATCACATGCTCATTCAGACCCGGTCCAGCTGGATTTGGTGAGCTCCCATTAGAAAAGGCACACTGCATCAGTTGGTGGACCAACCCCTTTTAGTCCTGACTTCCCAAATTGGAACCAAACAAGAATGCAGGGCAAAAGCTGTGAGCATGAGGGTGGGGGCAGGGGTAGGGGTGAGTTTTGGAGAAGGGGAGTGGGGACAGGGAAGGGAGAAGGGAAGGACTGACAAGAGCTTGGGGGAGTGGGAGTGTGGAGATGGGGGAAGGGCGGATATAGGAGCAGGGAAGAAGATACCTTTAATAAGGGATTCATTTTAGAGTTGGCAAGAGACTTGGATCTAGAGGGGATCCCAGGTGTCCACGGGATGTCCCCAGATAGGTCCTTGGACAGTAGAGGAGAGGGTGTCTGAACTGTCCTTGTCCCACTATCACGCTGATAATTATCTCAGATATGATTATCACCATAGAATCTTCATCCGGAGACGGATGGAGATAGAGACAGAGACCCATATCAGAGCAACGGACTGAGCTGTCAAGGTCCAGTTGAAAGGAAGAAGGAGGGAGAGGAAGAGCAAGGAAGTCATTGTTTTTTATTGATTTTTTTGGCACTCTTTTAGAGTTTATTGATTTCTTCCAATTTTGATGGTCTTTACTGTTTCTTTGAGGGAACTCTTTAAGGAACACTTTCACTATTGTAAAGCTATCTTAAGTAATTTTCTTGTGCTTCAGCTACCTAGGAATATCCAAGTCTTAATGTCTTCAGATATCTGGGGTCAGACCATTTGCTCTGGTTCTTACAGGTTATGTTCTTACACTGGTGTTTAGGCATCTTGTTTTGGGATGATTGTAGTTCTATGTCCTGATTTCTGAGTTTGTCGTTGATGGACAGGTGTTTTTGTGTGTGTGTGTGTGTTTTGTCTTCTATCTTTGTGGCCAGGATTTGTAGTGGCCAATTTTGCTTCTGATCTAGTAGGGGATCTCTGTCCAAGTTGGGAGCTGGCCTTCTGGTGGTTTTCTTGACCTTTGGTGCAGCAGGGTGTCTCTATATTTTTAACTTTTGTGTCCCGTTTTTCTAATTAATGCTGTATGCTCCTGTTCTTCAGACTGGTGTGGTATACACCGGTTCAGTTGTATAAAATATTTATTATTTTGATGCCAAATATGCTTTTTCAGGATGATAGACGAAGCATTTTTTATAACACTGCTTGTTTAGCAATATAATAAGATCTGTATCCTTTTAGTTTAGTTTTGTTGTCAATACTTTCCAACCATTTCCCCTCCCTCCATTTCTCCCATTCCTATTCCCCATCTCTCCTCTCTCCTGGATCCATCCTTCCACATTTTCCCATCAGGAATGAGAAGACCACCCTGGAATATCCACTGAACATGGTATAACAAGATATAATAATAAATGTAGGAGCCAGAGGGCTCAAGAATACCAGGAGAGCATGTTCCACAGACTTCAACTAACTTTGGCTTTTAAGGGCCCCACAGAAACCAAGGCTGCAATCATGAAAGCTGCACTAGACCCTCTGCATATGATATTGTTGTTAGGTTGGTGTTTGTATGGGACCACTAACAGTAAGATTAGTTGTATCTCATAATCTTTTGTTTGATCTTTGAACTCTTTTCCTCCTAATGGGTTGAAGATATGTGCCTAATTATCTGAGTTAATATTAACAGCTATGCAATTTACTTCTGAATACAGAAATTATTTTGTAGTTAGACAGTGATGTTAGTTGGACAGTTTTACAAACAAATAAAAACTATATATTTTATATATTTTAGATTATGGATGTGAAATATAAATTAATGAAAACATAAATGCATAAAATAGTAATTTAAAGTAATTTTTGAAAGGATAAGAGCATATGCTTATATCCTGACTTCTTGGAAGGAGGAAACTGGTGGATTACTTGAGGCAGGCTTGCTGTGTGACTGAGCATCATAGTGAGATATTGGGTTTAAAAATTTGATGAATTTATTAAATGAACAAAAAGCCCAAGTAATTCATGTTCTATAACAAACTTATAGGTAACATAAAAACATGTTCAAATTAAAATTAAGAGTTTAATAGGAATATTGTACAAATGACACATCAAACAATATTAATGTTAGAGCAATGAAATTTGATGATTGAATGTTTCTTGTAAAAAAGAAAATCAGTGCTGAAATGTTGGTTATTGAATAACACATACACACAACACAGCACACACACAGGGTAGTATAATTTTGTTTAATGATGCTGAGGAAACAAGAAATCGTAGGCAACACTGAACATCCTCAATAGACCACACAATGTTACCCTGTCCTGATATTTTTTTTAAAACCCGAAAATTGAAAGAAGTAGAAAGAAATACCACCAACTGTTTGAAACATATAGTGACATTTCTCAAATAAGTCTACCATAAAATTATCCTATCCAACTGACTTATATTTGGGGGAAAATTGTAGCTACATTAAAATATAGCAAAGATGAATAACATCAGGTTGTTTTACTTGGGACCACATAGAGCAAAACTTTATTACGTCTACCAGGTGGAGACAAAGGCTAGCGAATTATAAAAATCTGTAGCTGTCTGTGTGAATGTGGATTTTTTTCTATCCTAAATTCCTACCAGTTTTAATCACTAGGCACCACTCTTGTCAGATGTCAAAGCTAAGTTCTTGGAAGAAGGCAGATTTTTTGACTTTGGAATGATGGTTTATGTAGGACTGTTTATGTAAGGATGTTCATAGGATATGAAGATTGACAAAGTGCTAGAGGAGACATTTTATTTAGACAGAATAAAAGGGAAGTCCAAGACAGGGTGGGATGTTTGAGATGGAGGAAGGACAGATATGGAAGCAGGGAAGATGATATCTTAACTAAGGGAGGCATTGTGGGGTTGGCAAGAAGCTGGACTCTAGAGGGGGGGTCTCAGATGTCCATAGGGATATCCCCAGTTAGGACCCTGAGCAGTGGAGGAGAGGGTGCCTGAACTGGCCTTGTCCCGTAGCTTGAATATCACCATCGAACCTTTGTCCAGTAACACATGGAGATAAAATGCATTTTAAATTGATATATCCAACAGAGTTTTTATACAGATTTGTATTAGTGGCTATTAGTCAAATGAAGGATTTGATGACTGACCTGGGAAGATTTCACTGTTCTTCTGTTAATGAGCGCTTTAGAAAAACAGCTTAACTCCTTAAGACATTAAAGAACTTATGAAGAATGATAAATACCTGCTTCTCTCTGAAATTTGATAACCATATGTATGTCCCTGGGGCTAAAACTTTCCAAGATCTTTTCAGTGATATTTTTATCCTTTCTTCATTTTACATCTACAAACGTGTTCAGATTTTCTTAGAAGCAGACCAAGCAATAAAAGATTTCTATGTGGGTGGTTTTGTAGGGGATTTACTTTGGTGTATAATGGAGGACTTGCTGTGTAAGTGAAGCTGTGTTACTACCATAGTTATCCAGTGCGTCAGAGTGAATGATGCTGCAAAATCTGGGAAGTGGATAAAAGAACTGTCTTCAATTTACCCCTCAGAGATGTCAGATTGCTGAAAAATTTAGACAAATCCCTAAAAGACATTGATTGCTTAAGAGTTTTGATTCCTCTTCACTTTAGGGATAAAAACAGATTTTCTTAGGATAAGTGACTTCGGGAAAATTTTATGCAGATATGACATCTGGAGGAGAAAAGAAGCTGGGTCCTGGTTAAGGAGAACGGATGCAGCATTAACAGCCCCTGTTAAGTTGCTGTGGCTGAATATGCTCTTAATAGAAAGAAAACCATATCTACGTCATGTTTAGCAGCTTCCTTGTGATTTCACATATTTTTTCTTTACTCTTACCTGAATATAGGTAAGTGAAAAGGGTGCCTTGACAAGCACCGACAAAAGTAATTTAAAGGATTCTAAAATCTTCTTTTCTGCATTAATCTTTATAGGTGAATTAGTCAATCTTAGATTTTAAAAATACATGTTTAAAAAATAATTAATTTGATGTATTATATTTAATATTATCGCTTTCAATAATTCACTTTAAATATACTTTTGTTGTTACTTGTTATTCCATACATGAATATACAGACTTTAAATCATTTTATCCTCTCATTGGCCCTCTCTCATGTTTTTCTCTTTAATACAGAAATTTTTCTGCTTGGCAATCATTGTTCTTACCTTGATATCTTTTTTTTTCTTATGATTAAATATCTGAACTGGATAATGTGGAACATAAACATAGTTTTAATTTTCATTTTTTCTAGTGTCTAATGATAATGACTTCTAAAAGAAATCAGTAGTCATTCACATTTCTTCTGAAAATTTTGTTTTGTTCCATAGCAATTTCTGATTGGTATTACTTGGTTTTCTGAATGTATGTGTCTTTTGATGTTTCTGTTATTGTGCAAAATCAATATTGTACATATTAATCATTTGGTAGATGTGTAACTGGCAAATATTTTCATGTGTCCTTTATGTTGATTCTTCAATCCAGTGCTGCTTTACTTTGTTATCTGTAAACTTTGTAGTTTCATGAGGTTGCCATTTTCCATTTTAGGCCTTATTTAGTCAAAGAGAAGAGGTTACTTAGAAAATCCTTAATTATTCCTAGACGAACTTTAAGAAATTTTGTATGATTTGAATTTTACACTGAGATTTCTTAATGCGTTTGGAGTAGATTTGTGCCAAGTGATAAATAAGTATCTAGTTACATTCTTCTCTATGTTGACATCCACTCTTCAGAACAACATTTATTGAAGATGCTGTATTCAATAGATTCTTGCATTTTTATTTTTGTAACTGATTCAATGGCTGTACCTGTGTAGGTTATGGTCTGAGTCTCCCACTTTAGTCATTTATGTATATTATTTTTATGTGAATATAATACTGTAATCATGAAATTAAGCCTGCACAATTAGACACTAAATCATGAATGCCATAAGGTTATGTATTAAGGTACTTTAGTTTTCTAAACCTGTTCTGGGCAATGTAATATAATTTCCTACATATGTATAAATTAGGATTAAAAAAACATGCACCACATCTGTTTTCACAGGTTCTATAATAGAGTTAAAAACATGATTTCAACATAAAAATTATTTATACATACACATGGGAAAATTTTATTATTTTTTAAATTTAGATATTATTACTATTTCTTATAAGTTATAAGAAAGAAACAATAGAATATAACTGAAGCATGGTATCTTATGTCTTGAGAATAAATCTTTAAGTCAGGAACAATTATATTTGAAAAACAGTACTATGAATTATAGAAAGAATAAAATGAAATAAATTGCATCTTTTGAGAATTGTTTATATTTTCATATAGTTTTTCTTTTGTGGTTGTGTGTGTGTGCATGCATGTGTGTATGAGTCTTCATGCTACAAAATATATATGGAGCTTAGAAGATAAGTTGGAAGAGTTGTTTTTTGCTTCTACTATGAGATCAAATAAATGATCTTGGTGGAAACTTCCTATGGTGGTTTAAATAGGAATACCCCCCCCCCAAATATGAATACTTTGTCACCACAGCATGGTACTGGTAGAGGAGGTCCATCTATCTATGCGTTACTTTCATTGGTTAATGAATAAAGAAATTACTTTGGCTTATTGATAGGGCAGAACTTATGTAGGTGGGGAAGATTGAACTGAATGCTGGGAGGAAGAAGACAGAGTCAGAGAGATGCTATGGAGCCACTGCCAGAGTCAGACATGCTAGAACATTGCTGGTAGGCCATGACCTCATGGTGATTGATAGAAATGGGTTAAATTAAGAAGTAAGAGTTAGCCAATAAGGAACTAGAGATAATGGGCTAAGCAGTGATTTAATTAATACAGTTTCTGTGTGGTTATTTCAGGGCTAAGCTAGCTGGGTGATGGGGGTGAACAAGCGGGACCTCCTCCAAAATGGTACTATTGGAAAGGATCAGTAGGTGTGACTGTGTAGGAAGAAGTGTCACTTGGGATGTCCTTGAGGTTTCAAAGCAGCCCATTCCAAGTCCAGAGTTTCTTTTCCTACTATCTGCAGATCCAGATGTGGAAATCTCAGCTATTTCTCCAGCACCTTGTCTTCCTGCATGCCACCATGTTCCTGGATACGAAGACAATATGCTAAACCTCTGAAACTGTAAGCAAACCTCAATCAAATGCTTTCCTTTATAAGAGTTGTCATGGTCATGGAGTTTCTTCATAGAAGAGGAACACTAAGACAGTCCATTTTTGGCTGATATATATTATTATTTACGGAAAGTGTTCATAATAAAGACTAAATGCAAGATATATTGTTATCTAACAGTTTGATACTTAAATAAAACATGTAATGAAAATGCAGATATGAAATGGATGTGTGGAATGATTACTTCACAGGCATTTCTTTTAAATTAAAATTAATATAAATAATTATAGACACTGAAAATTAAAAACTGTTAGGAGTCATAATTCTCTGGAAACATAAGACATTATTCTGCAGATAGTGGTAAAACAATGAAGGTTCATAATATTTTATAGGCTCCATGGGGAACTAATGTTTATTGATTCTCAATTCATCAATATCAATCCATGTGCAGCAAGCAAAACAAAAAATACCAAAAATTATACCAGTGTGATGCACTCAAATCCAGTTTCTTGCAAAATTCTATAATATATCTAGCTATAATATTCAATTGGAAAACAGGTGAAAAGGAACAAGTGACTATATACCAAACAAAGGTACAGTTAAATAAAAGGTGTAGTGATAGACTTCAACCATGTTAAGACATTAAATACCCCAAAATAAGACAGTGATATCCTAGTAGAAATATATTCCATAGGCTAAATACCAGGAGAAAAATTAGAGAAATATTTTGGAAAGAATATATGTGAGGAGAAATTCACAATGGAGAATAACTTTTACAAATGACTGAGTGGTTTTATTTGTTCTCATTAGATACAAATCATGAATGTGAAGGGAATGATTTCCTTGAAATCTCTGAATGTCGAGTCTTCCTATCACATGTATTTCAAGTTCAGAAATGTAGAGCTATAGGCCTTGAGAGTCAGAGTTATAGATTTGGACACTCAAAGCCACAGATTTATGACTCCAAATAATTGGCATCATAGAATTATTTTTCCAAGATTTGGAAGCCAGTGCTATATGTAAAGCTGTGGACATTGAAAGCAAAGAATTTATAGCTCTAGGCTTTCAAAGTCAGAGACTTATACCCCTAAGTACTCAGTTTATAATGTTGTTTTTCCTTTTATTATCAGCCTATAATGAGACGCTAGCAATACAGCTTGAGTATTCCTATGTTGGAACCACCAGAATTTAATCCTCAGTGGCTCTTTAGGAGTTTTCTAGAATGCAGGATCAGGGTTTTTCTCCTCAACTATGCATGGCTCCTCATGATTTATGGTCTTGGCTGCTCGGTACCTCTTGGCTTCAGCAGTTCTAAAATCTTGCCACACTTCTGACTTTCTTAGTATTACTGTAGTCTCCACTGTCTCTCTTACTCTTGACATTCTATAGAATTCTTCAGTTGCTTTATAGAGGACTTACTGAGACTTATGGGCATCCTATAAATGTCCCTTCTAGATGCCCTGAAAACTACAGAGGTTGTAGGGCTTATTCTAGAGTAATCTTTCCAACCAGTTCTTCCTCCAATCAAGACAATACATCAATAAATAATGGCCATTAAGAAAGTGCTGCAAGCCGGGCGGGGGTGGCGCACGCCTTTAATCCCAGCACTTGGGAGGTAGAAGCAGGCGGATCTCTGTGAGTTCGAGACCAGCCTGGTCTACAGAGCTAGTTCCAGGACAGGCTCCAAGGTCACAGAGAAACCCTGTCTCAAAAAAAAAAAAAAGAAAGAAAGTGCTGCAAAGATATTATCATAAAGCAGTCTCTTAAAGGGATGTAGGATGAACTAAGAGACAGGGTGATTGTATAGCAGGATTGTGCATCTGCACTTTTAATTACAGATTCTTAGCTGTGTAATCAAGAAGATTTATCAGTTCTCTTCATGTCCCAACTGGGCCAAATTCTATGATATCATCACTAATAATATCAACTGAGAACATAATTTTCTACAGATCATGAGGTTTTTTTGTAGTGAACAGAGTACATTAGATCCTATGTATGATATAGTGACCTTATTTAGCATGAGCATGGTCTCTTAAGGCAAAAGTTGTAGTGGTATCCACACCCAACATTACAATGGTCTTCATTAAGTAAAGTTTTCTGGTGTTATCTGTGAAGTGTTCATGGCAGCTAGTCTCTTAATGGTGCAGGACATCTTTATGTCTATGTGTTGCTTTTATTGGCTAATAAAGAAACTGCTTTGGACCTATAGCAGCGTAGAACTTAGGTAGGTGGGAAGATGGAACTGAATGTTGGGAGAAAGGATGGTGGAGTCAGAGAGAGAAGCCATGGAGCCACCAGAGACAGACATGCTGAAAGTTTGCTGGTAGGCCACAGTCTCATGGTGATGCACAGATTACTTGGAATGGGTTAAATTAAGATGTAAGAGTTAGCCAATAAGAAGTTAGAGCTAATGGGCCAAATCAGTGATTAAATTAATACATTTTTCTGTGTGATTATTTCGGTTCTGGATAGCTGGGATGAACAAGCGGCCTCCTCCAACATCCTAAAGGGAGAGCTGATTGATTTTTAAAATGTGGCTACTTTATTTCCAGAAGAATAGTTAAGACTGTTTGACATAAGGTAAGCCTCTAAAAGCTTTAAGTCAAATATATCCTTACCAGCTTGGATAATTCAAAGACAGTGTTAGGTCTCACTATACATAATCACAAAATTGTTATTTAAGAGATAATAGGACAAGTAGAACTGGCATAGATTTGGATCACTTAAAGATTTATTTATAGTTCTTGATATTATATGAAATTCACATATTTTGTGATCTTTCTAATCTTGCAACATTAAAAGATTTCTTTGTTATTCATGCTTTTTGTCTTATAAAACACCTTAAAGTCAGTCTTTTCAAATATAAGCACTTCAACTTTACTGTCAATATTAAAAGAATATGTGTATAAACAATAAATGCATATGTTGGAATTAAAAATTCAGCCCTGTCTATAAATTAAGAAAGAAAACTTATTGTATCCCACACTCTATATCCTTGTACAACAGTAATTAGAACTTGAATTTTTATTATTTTCTCCCTTAAAATTACTTTTATAACTAACTATAAAAACAAATCTGGGCTGTGGATAAAACATGTAAAGGTAGATATGTTCTCCTGATAAGTCCTTATCTTGTGCTAGTGAAAAGACATTCATCAAGAAAGGGTGTTATGGATCCTGGTCATAAATTGAGATTATTCACTAAAATGACTGGTCTTAAAATATTGTATTGTAGACTGAACAATTTTAACAGAAAATATTGCCCCTTCAATGCTCAATTCTTCATATTGATGTGGTTGAAATATCTTTTCTGCTGGTTATTTTATGTATGTGCAAACTAAAAAACGGATAAAATCAGAGACTTCAGGAAAGTAGCATATCTTGACAGCTGCTAAAATTGCTTTATTTCTCTGTTGTGTTTCTGGCCATCTTTTAAAAATGACCATTGGATCTATAATTTCACTATTGTATTCAAGATTACAGATAAAACTGGATGTCTGTTCTTATTAATCAGAGACTCTAAAATGTCATTTAACTAACAAAAGCAAATAAAACAAGGCAAAATAAAATTGTAAAATCCTTGACACCCCCTTCATGATGTTCCAATGTAGTTTACTTATTTCTTCATGTAAGGAATGTTTTTCTTCTGTCTGATAGAAGCAATGGTAAGCAATAAACTGTGGTCAACCTTTATTTATAAGCTTGCCTTGTTTAAAAAAAATAATGTTTTGTTTGTTTTTTTACTTAAACCAAACTTTTAAAAAGAGAACATATCTTTAAAACTTTATGTAGCTTAAAAATTAAACTAAAACTTCAAACCTAAGAAAGGTATATTTTACCAGCAAACACTAAAACAGTCATGAAGAAGTGATGGGAAAGCTGTGTTAACCAATTATCTTCAAGAGGTGGAACCAAGTTAGGGTGTGGCTTTTTGGAACCCATGGAGAAAAATGGGTGCATGGCCCAGGTGCCCTCTCTCTGTGGTTCCCTTGTGGCATGGCTGAGCTTGGACTTCTTGTTTCTATTTTTTGAGCTTTTTCCCTTATAATAAATAAAAATACAATTGTTTATCTTTTAGCTAGTCTGATCATTTTCCAAATCAAGCTAACTTCTAAAGTTGGCACCCAAACTATGTAGATTCAGAGATTTAAAGAAAGGATAATAATAGTAGAGTGAACACTTGTAAGCTATTATTTATGAATAATTTAAATTGGTATAGTTTTTGTATATTGAGACAAGTTCAAATTATATTTTTTATTTATGTTATAATATAGGTATACCTATACAAAGTTATTCTGTTAGATCGTATCCATGAATGTTTTTACCTCTGTTTAGGACATTTTGTATATTGATACAACTTTTAGGATATACTTTCATATTACATTATATATTATTCTTACCTCTAATCAAGATACTTATACATTGTTTATGTTTTGAGGTTTTTGTCCTCATTTGCTACACTTCTGTTTATAGATTATTTAATAATTCTATATGAAGTCTTAGTCTTTAAGTTATATAAGTATTAAATATTATAGGTCAATAGTTGCTTATGCTTGCTATATATATAGTCAGATTAATTAGGTTCTTTAGAAATATAGAGATTCTATTCTGCCTAGATAGGTAATCTTCAACCACTTCAAGGATTTGTAGAACATGATATTTAAATAACTTAGGGTTCTGTTGACATGAGACATGATTGCTTCTGATAGCACCAGTCTATTCCTGAGAGAATGTTGAGCACAACAGACACTCCACTCAGAGTTTTTTTTATTCTTGGTACTATTGGCTTTTGGGCAAGGAGCTGCACATGCCTCAAACACTGATAAAGTATCCAGAATGGATAAGCAGGACACAAAGAAAAGGAATGCCAAACCTTGCCAAGACAGGGTAAGATGAGATTCAAGTGACACCCAATGAACTATTGCTATGTCTATTGGTAAGTATATATCTCAACTCTCATCAGGGAAGCTTCTTCTTTTAGTAGATGGTGATTAAAGAATGTCCAATAACTCTTCAACATTAAGAGAATAAGATACTTCAGAGTGCTCAACCATAAATAGAATATCTTTATTACACTCCTCACTTTAGGGTTTTGGGATTGCCACAGAAGAAAAGGCCAAAAATTGTAAGTCAGTAAAAGACTGTCAGAAAGTATTGTTTTTTAGATATAAGAAGGCAGATGTACGTGTGTACTCATAGTGATTGTGACAGCATAAGCAAGGCATCTATTTGGTGTGGTTGCTATTGCTTGGCTATTAATCTTATCCTTAACTAAATATGAAATGCTGTCAATGGAAGACTTAATTTTATTTAATGTTGAGTCCTTTATTTATATCCATTACAGTCCAAGATAGAGCCCAGAACAAGTGGATGACCAAGAAAATTAGGCCCAATGAGAAATGAAAAAAAGAGGAGAGGAGAGAGACAGATAAAGAGAGAAAGAGAAATATAGGGAACATAAAGTTGTGTGGAGTAGATATCGGGTAGTTGGAGAAGGAGGGTTATACTTACAGTTCAAGAAAATGTCTACCACCTGAAAAAAAAAAGAAAGAGCAAGAAAACTTGGTTCTGTAGAGAAGCTCAGTCACTAAGAGTACATACTTCTCCTTCAGAAATTTCAGTTTGATTCTCAGAGAATCCCATATTATGCAGTTTATAGCTGCCTGTAACTCCATCTCCAGGGTTTCTGATGGCATTTAAGGATATCTGCATGCACATACACATGCCCTTATATAGATATAAAGACATATATATAATTTAAAATAAGATAAAATCTTTGTAAAAATAAATACATATATGTTGGTATATATGTATATATAAATATATGTGTGCATCCCAAACATTTTTCCTTTTCAGTTGAGATAAAATTTTTCCTGTATCTTAAATGTTTTTATCTGGAAAGGAGCTGCCCTTAGTCATTTATTTCGCAATTTTACTAATAATTGCTTCCATCTATTCTTTTTATATGGTATTGAAGAAGCATAAAAACTAAAGACTTTGTAAACTTATATTAATGGCAAATTTTTAGATTTTTAGATTAGTCTATAAATTGTTAATTTTGAAAAATATTATGATTTGGAAATTAATTGGCAAAAGTAAAGGAAAATATAACTTCTATTATTATAGTGCACTATTTTTTACCAAGAAGCTCTTAGAATGTGTGGATGTATTTGCAGTATTATTAACTGTGAATCCAGTATTTGTGAGAAAGCAATATTCATTTCTTTCTCTGTATTTTGATTACAATAAGTCAGATTTTGTCATCAGTGATTATTTTTCCATTATGGATTTTACCTATATGTATAAACAAAGTTTGCAAATGGACCAGATTAGTAGACTGAGCAGATAAGATGCAAAAATAACCTAATTTTCACATAATTGTAAATAGAAGAGTTGACTTTAGTCTGGAGATAAGAATAGAGACTCTAGCATATACCCCAGATTGTTTCTTAGACGCATCATAGTCTTGTATGTAGTAAAATAAATAATTCAATATAATGATACTTTCCAACTGATTATTCAAATAAAAATTTAAATGGTCTTCTCATGCATATGATTTATATTGTTTTCCTTCTCATTGTTTCTCTTAATTTTTAGGCATTTGTTTCTGATTACTTACATTAAAAAAGTAATTTAGGAGCACTTTATTGTGTTACAATATTGGTCTGAGCATTGTATGGTTTTTGTGTATGTATGTTTTAAATGACCCAAGTAAATTTTTTTGATTCACAAAGTTGTACTTTGATGACATCCTTTTTTATGCTTTTATAGGTTCTCTATCTGGAGCAAACTGATTTTTGATCAATTTTTTAAAGAATGGTATCACATAACACCATGGACTAATTCCCACTGGGTTTTGGATGGGAGAGTCCAATAGATCCCCAATTAATACAGGCTATAATTGTCAATCCTCTTTGTTGTTTAACAAAACTAGAAAGTAAGACTCTATTATTGATGTCATTACACATTTTGTTTATACAATCAAAAGCAATTAAACATAGGACAATGTGTTTCATTTAAAGTCAATCAACCTTACTACAGTAGGTCTGCAAAAATGCAACAGAACTGTAGAACAAGAGAAAAATTTGAAATAGCTGTTAAGAACAGAAGCAGAGGAGGATTGGACTGGGGAAGTAATAGGGGGAGAGGAGAGATGAAAACTGGGGTTGGAATGCAAAATAAATGAATAAATTATAATCAATGAATACAATATATATTATTGATCTAATAAATATTGTATTCAATAGCATCAAATAGGATATGAATAAATCCATTATTGAAATCTATGAAAACCCACACAAGCATTAGAATGAAATGAAGAAAACTGTTAAAAACATAGAAGTGGAAATGGAACCACTAACAAAAGGCCAACTGTTGGAAATAAATGAAAATTTTAGATTTTGAGAGGTTACTCAGAAGCAAGAGACTCACCAAAGGAAGATAAAAAATAAAAGTGAGAATCTCAGGCATTTGACATAAGATAGAAAAAAAAATGTATACCTCAATAAATGTTTAATCTAAAACATTCCAGGCACTAAACCTCCAGGAAACCTGGGACACTATGAAATACCAAATTTACTATTAAGAAGAATAGAAGGATACAAAAGACAGTTAACAGAGCACGAATAATTTTCAAAATATCATAGAAGATAATTTACCCAACCGTTAAGTATTAGGTGCCTATCAAGATACAGAACACCAGATATACAGGCTCAAAAAAGAAATGCCTCATGACATATAGTAATCAAAACTCAAATGTATAGAACAAAAAAGGAATATTAAAACTGGATATCAAGAAAACAAACAGTCCAATTAAATTTGGGTCTAGACAAAGATCTAAACCGAGAATTCTCAAAAGAAGAAACACAAAGGCTGAGAGGTACTTACTGAAATGTTTAACATCAGTAGTAATCTATGAAATGCAAATTACCTACTTTAATATTTCATCTTGCAGTAGGCAGATCAATAAAACAAATAATGACTCATGCTGCTGAGGATGCAAAAAACAGAAAAAAAATACTCATTAATTACTTGGAGTGCAAAGTCGTATAGTGTTTATGGAAAACAGTGTGATGTTTCTCCTAGAAGCCTGAAATATATCTACCTCAAGTTCCAGCTATACTACTCTTGGGCATATACCCAAAACATTCTACATCTTACTGCTAAGATACTAGCCTAACTATGTTTATAATTGTCAGAATTTGGGTAAAAATACGTTATGTTTACACAACAGAATATTACTCTTTAAAAACTACTGTAGCTGCATGCATAGGGCCTGCATATATCTTTTCTACCAGATGAGGTCCCAGAACTGAAAGAGGAAGTGGACCCAAGTTTCCATGCTTAACTCAGAAGCTATGTACAAATGATCGTACTCAAATGGAAAATTGTCAAATGTCTCAGTGGATATACAAACCACTCTCAAGTGCATGCCCCATGCCCAGCAGTAGATAAACAATACTAAACAAATTCAAATAAAATTGTCTTAAATGCTGCGCCAGTACTGTGTTTTGTTGTTGTTGGTTGCTTGGTTTTGTTTATTACCTTATAGGTCTTTGAGTACTTATTATGGTTTTTGGTTTTGTGATTTTAGGGAATTTGTGTGTGTGAGCATGTGTCTCAGCATCTATACGTGTTTCGTGAGCTTTTGCTTTCACGTTTTCTCTTTGTTGATTATTTATTTAGTTCTATTCTGGCTTGTGTTTTTCTTATTTTATTATTATTATTTTAGATACCTATTTTCATTCTGATAAAGAAGAGGGGAAGTAAGTAAGAGTAAGGGAAATCTAGGAGGAATTATCACAGAACAATCAGTAATTACATATTATATTAAAAAATCTATAAAAATGAGGTCCACATGAAATTTTCTCAATGAATGCTTATCACAAGTTCATTCATATATTTGAAACTTGAAACCAAAAAGTGTTTTCTCAACAGAAAAACTGAAAAATCACAGGTATATTTAAAAAAATCAAAGCATTTTTATCTGTATTTTCATTTCCTTACTTGAACTGCTTTATTTACTCTTTATAAATGTAAAACTAACTTCAGAAATTACTAAGGTATACAAACAAATTGTATATCTCAATTTTGGCTTTAGAGTTTCTTGATATTTAGAAGTAAAAGTTTATTCTTTCATAACTTTAAATGTAATCTAAGAAAATTAAATTTATTGTTGTCATTTGTATTTTAAATTATTATATAAATGTTTTTATATAGCAGTAAAATATGCAATTTTGATCTCTTCCACATAAATTGGTGTAAAAGAAAATGCTACTAAATTTATTAGAATGCCTTGTGATTTCCATTATATGTGTTATATTTCAAGGAATTCAATCTTACCTTGAAGTCAAAAGCAAAATGTACTTTCGGGTAAATAATATTTGTCTCAAGATTTCATTTTTCAAAAACTATATATTTAGTGTTATTATTGTTATCATGGATAGTGTAATTTCAAGTCTAAACCAATTGAGTTTTTTCTACTTTCACATAACTAATTTTTCTGTCATTTTAGTGATTTTTCTATTTAAAGTTCTTCCACTTATTGAGGTTTTCACAGTCTTCAAGTTTTGTTGTTCTCACAGTAAAGCCTTTTCTCTTTGAATGAACATAACAATGTTCTCTGTCCCTAGACTTGACATGGAGAAATGGAGGCATTCTGCAATTTCAATTTATAAGTCACAACAAAACAGAGGTGGGAGGTTCCACAGGAACAAAAGATTCTTTAAAATGTCACAATATTTTCTATAGTGGTTAAATCTACAGCCTAAATCAATAAATATAAAATAAAATAATTCCCACAGTAAATAACATACACATTCAATTCTTCAGTGTTAGGTTATCTGCTTAGGGTAGTAGTTGTCTTTTAGAGAAACTGGTAGGAAAAATATAGAAATTATTCATATTATTGCAACTCATCTTTGAAAAAGTTTGATAATATGATATAGTATCCAAGACATTATGAACACTCCATTATTTATTTCACCATACTAATTTCATTTCAACATCAAACTCAATAAATTCAAAGTTATCCCACTGAAATCAGGAACAAGACAAGGTTGTCCACTCTCTCCATATCTACTCAATATAGTGCATGAAGTTCTAGCTAGAGCAATAAGATAATATGAGGTCAAGGGGATACAAATTGGAAAAAGTAAAACTCTCTATTTGCTGGTAATATGATAGTTTAAATAAGTGAACCTAAAAGTTTTTGCAAGGAACTTCGACAACTCACAAATATATTGTCAAGGGTGATGTTTCTCTGATTGCTTTCTCAAGGCATTTACCATCTGTGTAAATGAGAACTACTCATTTTTTGAGTTAATCATCTATCCTGCTATATTACAGAAGGTGTTTGTGAGTTGTAGAAGTTCCTTGCGAGAATTTTTAGGTTCACATGTTGTGAAATAAGCTAAATTTTGAAGCAAATACATTCTGAAAACATTTCTCTACTAGCTGCCTATTCTCTCTCTTTTTCCTTTTGTTTATATTTAATACATTTGTAGCTATAAATGTATACCCTCCTCTCCTAATTTTGATTTTGTGAATTAGTCTCATCATCATTATTTACATCAGTTCCTTGTTTGTTTCTGTCATTTTAATATTTACATGGTAGTATTTTATTGAATGATGTAGATATAGATCAGAATTATTGTGGCAGGTTACTGAAGTTTGTCTTTGTTGTAGTTATTCACTTTCCATCTCACCTCCACCTGGAACCTTTAACAATCTAAAAATCATCGTTAGAGTATGCTTGAAAGATTTCTAAAAGAAGAGCAGTAGAAAGAGAACTTAGAAAAATCAGGAGAACAAGGGAACATTGTATGAAATGAGAGGGAAAAAAGAGGCAGAAGAGGAAAGTGAAAAAAAAAGTCCTGAAGTCTTTTACCTCCATAGGACAGAGTCATAGCGTTTTAAAACAATAGTCAGAGATAAGCAAAAATACAAAACCTAGTCACATCTGAGACCCAAGCTTGATCAAATATTTCATCTGTTATTAGGAACTTAACATTGCCCAATTCTATCCTATTTTCTAATATCTCTAACGTAAAATTACTAGTACATGTGTTTGGATTTCTCCTCGGGAAGAGTCTCTCAAAATGATATCTACTATTTCATATTACATGTAATCAAATAGTTTTTTATTCTTTTATGAATTGTAGGAAGTAGACACAGTGGAAAATTTATAATAAAGGTTCTTAAATAAAGGTGTTATGCTGGCAGATCTGTCAATTAAATTTGTTCAAACTGATTCAACTCCTATTAGGCTGTCTTCAAAAGGATTATCCTGTGCAGATCTCATCCCAACAAGTGAAATAGAATAGAAAATCCTAAGGGCTTTGAACAGCTATTAAAAAAATTGTAGAATAAAATTCTCAAGTGAAACATACGAAAATAGCTCTTCACTGCCTGCTTTATACTTGATGATTGTAATGAATATTTTTTATAAAAATATATATGTTGTAGAACATATCAGGCAAAAATATGGACTATTTTCCCCTTAAGTAAAGCATACACATAACACATAGCTTAGCTCTAAAATAGTTGATTAAAAGTCTGGTTAATGAATTCATTAAAGACTAGCATAGTAGTCTCTAGGTAGATAATAGGGGCTAAAAGAGATAGAAAGGAATTGAGATGCATTGAGATTGTTTAGAAAATATTATCTTGGAACTAAACAAATGGCTTAGTAGTTCAAAGCACATACTGGTCTGGTTTCCAGAACGCATTTCTGGTAATTCACAACTGGCTGTAACTCCAGTTTCAGGGGGATTCTTTTCCTTCTTTCAGGTTCTGTGGATACTTTATGAATATACGCAAAAACACGTGTAGATGAATTATTTTCTTTTCTTTTCTTTTCTTTTCTTTTTTTTTTGGATTTTTTGAGACAGGGTTTCTTCGTAGTTTTTTGGTTCCTGCCCTGGAACTAGCTTTTGTAGACCAGGCTGGCCTCGAATTGACAGAGATCCGCCTGCCTCTGCCTCCCGAGTGCTGGGATTAAAGGCGTGCGCCACTACCGCCTGGCACGAATTATTTTCTTTAGGCTGCAAGCTCTCTCTCTCTCTCTCTCTCTCTCTCTCTCTCTCTCTCTCTCTCTCATACACACAATGACACACTAAAAAAAAAAGATGTTTTCATTTAACAGTTTGAAAACAAATTCTGAAGAGTGTGTGGGGATTCTAATCTAGTCCACAATACTCTGGAATAGTGTTGTGTAAAATTCTCAAGATCTAAACGTAAATCTAACATATGATCCATTTAAATCACTCCATGCCAAATGCCCAAGGGTCTTTACATCCTACGCCACAGACAATTCTCAGTCATGCTCATTACAACTCTATTAAATTAGCTAGGCAATGCAAGCAACCTGAAGGTCCTTAGACCGAGAAATGGATAAAGCAAATGTGTCACATATATAATAGGAAATATTATTCAGTTTTTAAAAATCAAATAATGAAGATTGTAGATAAATGGATGAAATTGAAAAATGATATATTGTGTAATGCAGTCCAGACACAGAAAGGCAAATGCCTTATATTATATCCAATCTGTAGTTCCTATGTCTAAGTAATCAAATGTGAGTGATTAGCATGGAGTAACCCCAGAAACCAAGGCAGTAAAAAGGCACAATGGCGTGGGAGAAAAGAGGCTATAGAAAAGGACAAAGCCATGCAAAATTGTCATGAAGGGAGCTAAGGGAACATGGAGATGCCTTTAATTGGAGAGAAAGAAGGGCAATACAGAGAGAGAGGGGCAGGAAGAGTTAATTTCTGTAATCATATTACTTAATTGATATCTTTCTAAAATTACACAATACACGTATGCACACATATATTAAATGAACTACAACACTTGGGATAATAATGATCCTATCAAGAGTTATAAATTGGCTAACAAAATTCACAGTGCCAGATTTAATTAACATTTTTACTATATTGTACTTACCAATCTATGAACACAGGAGATCTTTTAACCTTCTGATATCTTCTTAATCTTATTTTTTTCAAAGATTTGAAGCACTTCTCAAAAAGTCTTTCACTTGCTTGATTAGTCATTTCTGGCTCTTATGAAGGGTGTTATTTATTTGATTTCTTTCCATTTGTCCATTTGTCTTTGTATATAGGATGGCTACAGTTTTTTTTTTTTTGAGTTAATCTTGTATCCAGCCACTTTGCTGAAGATATTTAGCAATTGTAGGACTTCTTTGGTAATTTTTTTTGGGGGGTCGCTAGTGTATACTATTCTTTAACTGTTTTGTTATAATTAATTTTAAGGCAGGGTTTTTCTTTATAATATCCATGACTATTCTGGACTCACTTTGTAGATCAGGCTGGCCTTGAACTCTCAGAGATATGCATGCTTCTGCGTCTGGAGTTCTGGGATTAAAGGTATGCACACCACCACCCAGCTCTGTGTATACTATTTTATGATCTCCCAATAGCATTATTTTGACTTCTTCCTTTCCAATTTATGTCATCTTGTTCTCCTTCAATTGTCTTAGATATTACTTCAATTATTATTCTGAAGAGATATGGAGGGAGTGGACAGCCTTGCCTTGTTACTGATTTCAACTAATTTTGGCTTATAGAAGCTCACAGATACTGAAGTTGCAACTATGGATCCTGTACAGGTCTTCTCTAGATACTCTGAATATATGTTATGATTGTTAGCTTGGTGTGTTTGTGACTCTCAACAGTGGGAGTGGAGGTGTCTCTGATTACTTCATGAGATCTTGGTACCTTTTTACTCCTATTGAGTTGCTTCACCCAGCTCTGATATGAGTGTTTGTGTCTAGTCTTATTGTATCTTATCATGCTCTTTTTGGTTGATAACCTTGGGAGGCTTGCTTTTTTCTGAATGTAAATGAATGCAGAGTGGAGGGGTCTAGAAGGGAGGTGGGAGGGAATGGGAGCAACGAAGGAGGAGAAACTGGAGTCAGGATATACTGTACGAGGTAATAATGTTGATTAAACAAACAAATCTTTCTTTTGTATTGTTGAACAGGGGACTCTAAGTAACTACCTACCAAATATAGGCTATTGGTATTGCCCTTAGTTGTTTCTCAGAATTCGAAATTACTACTGAAGATACCACACATGTCAAATGCAGGACTCAGTGGAATGTAGCTGGATTTGACCTGGATGGATTCTTCATTGAAAGATAGCTTTCATAATACAGTGAGGTGTAATGGAAGCTGTCAAGGAAGAAAAGTAATCATCCTACCCAGTTACATTGCCTATGAAGAACAACTATGACCAGCATGGAAATATATCCCTGTAAGTTAAAAAAGTACTCATAAACTGGCAGAATTAGTTATCTAATATATATGTCCATAAGTCCATCTAAATAAGAGGAAATGCATACCTGTTACCCTCCATAGAGAATATAGTACTACTGCTGCTTCCCAAACCAAGATAATCTCTAACCCAGATCCAGAGAGGATTATAAAATGGGAGGAGACAGCTGTCAGTATCAATCACATTCTGAAGATTCCTGGAGGCAGGAGCACCATTTTCAGACTGAAGTCAAGCTAAGAGCCAGAGCCTGGCTGCTTTGCTTTCCTATTCTTCAGTTTGAACCCCAATATCTGTCTCTGAGTTTTTATTAATCATGCTACATGCATTTGTAAAATTTAAAATATAAATTTAAGCTTTAAAATTAACGTAATAAGGGGAGAGACATTAAATGTTGGTGGGGATAGGGGAATATTTTCTCACATACTTCTTGTGGGAATTTAAGTTACAAAACAAGTTTCAGAAATCCATGTAGAGATTCCTGATAAAACAAAAAAAAAGTCTAAGTTATGATACAGTTCTCTCACTTGTGGATGTATATTTCCCTCAAAATGAAATAAATATTAAATAATTTCATAGCAGTGTAATTACAATGATATTGAGAAGGTGCTCTCAACTATGATCAACCAAAAATGGTTATGATCAGTCTATCAAGGAATACAGGCAGAAACCGTGGTTAAAGGAAATACTTCTGGTCTACAAAAATAACAATAAATGAGTCCTAGTGATATTCAGTTATACACATAGTTTGTTGCCTTACTCAGCCATCATCAGAGAGATTTCTCTTGCAACAGATTGGAATAAATACAAAGACACAGCCAGACAACAGATTTAGAGACCTTGGAAAATACAGATGTAAACAAGGTAGCTCCATTAAATCTCTCTTCTCAGAACTCAGGTTATCTTGTAGAAAACAAGGCAGAAGGAGTCAGGAAAACAAAGGGAATTAAGTGAGAACAAGATCCCCTGAAACAGCTGAGGAAAGCTCATAAACTCATAGGAATTCACAGAGAATGAAATAGCAATAACCGCCTACACAATTCTGCTCCTGGTCCTCTATGTATGTTCTGTGGCATTCAATTTAGTTCTTTTATAGAACTCCTGAATAGGAGTAGGTCTCTGATTCTTGTGCCTTCTCTTGGGGCTCCTTTATTTTCCTTTTGGCTTGGCCTGTCCAATTTTAGTATTATACGTTTTTTGTTATCTTATCATGTTTTATTTTCTTTGTTTAGTTTTTATATCTTAGAAGCCTGTTCTTTTTAAATGCAAAATGGAAAAGGAGTGGATCTAGATGGAAAAGGAGGTAGAGAAGTGTTTGAAGAAGTAGAGGAAGGGAAAACTATACCCAGAATATATTATATGAGAAAAGAATCTATGTTGAATAAAAGGGAAAGCACATTTTTTAAATGTTAATGTGAATAATTGTATTACTCAGTAATAAAGTTAATTGATCTTGATATTTGGGACAACATGCAAAAAAGTCGAGTGTATCACATTTGGTGAAATTAGTGAGATACAGGAAGGCAAGTCGTATACACCTTTTGGTATGTTGAAACCAAATGTGTTGATATGACAATAAGAGAAATTAATAATAATTAGCAGAGACTAGGAGGATAGGGAATGAGGAGGACTAGAGGGAGAATATGCAGTGGATAAGTATCAGAACATACTCAGCAAATTTATGCTTCACTGCTCTATGACACAGAGATTAGATCCAGTTGTTATTTTATATCTAGAATAATTATATCAGTTAGTGTCTTGTTCGACCATTTTCAATATTACTTTATATTGAATGCAAGTGATTAAAATCACATATGTGCAGCACACACATATATATGCATATATGTGATATTTAAAATGTGTAGCATTGATATTACAAGTTAGTGAACCCAAATGAAAGCATCTGATACTATAAGTATATGTATCACAAAACTGAATATTATTAGACATTAATTTTTCAGCTTGATTTTAAATAAATCATCCCGTTTTGCATATACAAAATGGATTGTTTTGGAAGAAATTGTCTACCTAATTCTGCTAAGACCACACCTAGCTTCACTGAAAACTGTGTAACTCCATTCAGCAAGATTCTGTTCCAGAGAAATAGTAAGTTCACAGTCAGTTTAATAGTACTCACTGGAGAGTCTGGTAGTGTGTGTGTGTGTGTGTGTGTGTGTGTGTGTGTGTGTGTGTGTACAGTGTCTCATTATCAACAAAGCAGCTATGATCAACAATAGAATTCTTCTCATAAGCAAGAAGGAATTTTTGGCACCCAATATATCTATATCTCTTCCTTAGCTAAAGAAAGAGCTATAACAAATAACTCCACAAGGCATGCTAATATTGGCTCACAGCTAGTTATGGTAAAACATAAATCCATAACACTTTTGAAGGAAAACATATTGGGAAAGTATTTGGCACTGACATTTCTTCGATTAGAGGAAAACAGCATGAATTATAAAATAAATGCAAATGATAGCATAGGCTCAAAGGTTAGGACTTCATATGGAGATATTAGGATTGTATTTTATGGAGACAATCATAGAGGAGAGCACTGTGTCTGATTGCCCCACAGGACTTGCATATTGAAGGAAGGATGAGGCTTGTGAAACTTTGCTAATTGTACTCAGAACCTCTTCATCCTCTGTCATAAAGAGAAGAACAATTAACACCCAATGGCAGAAAGAGAAAACCTAAGGCAGAATAACTCTGGAGGGACAGGCAGTCTTAGGCAAATTGAGCTCTATTGCTACAGCACAATTGGAAGAAAAAGGCTAGCATTTCTGAAGCATTGTCAGAGTAAGGTGACAGCTATCTCCAGATATCCATTTTGTTAGTGATGCCCTGTGAAGCGGATGCTAATAGATCTCCATTTGCAGTGTTAAAAAAACAAAAGACCCACAAGATTAGCAGAGAAGGCCAGGTCAACTTTTTAAAATATAAAATTAGTGGTTATCATGCTCCCATTAGTAGAAACATTCATTTTCCCCACTAGCAAAATGGGCTTATTCGTTTCAAGAAAAGTATTCACAAAAGCAAATTTCCTTTTTCTAGTTAGCAGATATATTCACAAAATGAAAAGCAAGCAAAAAAAAAATGACATTCTTTTTTTTTTTTTTGAAAACCCTGAAACGGCTCATATAAAGTTCTTGAGAAACTAGTTACATCTTGTAGTTGAGAAATAAAACTACATAAAATTTTAAGATACAATTTCTCCCATTATGAATTGGAAACACAGTTGTGTTTTTGTCCATTATAAATTCAAGTACACCCATAATATCTATAGTGTCACAGATAAAATTTATTTTGGAACTCATCCAGTCAAGGTGAGAGTAAGATACGCTGTTCTCAGCTCCTCAGAACCCTCTGGTGTGGAAGCAAATGAAGTCGATTACTTCCAGTTCCCGCCACCATCATTGTGACTAACACTTATGAGATACCCTGTTAGCAGTCGGGTATCTGCCATGCCCACTTAGCTATAATTGTTAGACGCAAATAGATATTGGCAAATGTCCTTTGTCCTTTTGGAAGATTATTTAGTGTCGATAAACTGGAAAAAGAAGAACTCTAATCTCTAACGGGGCAATTTGCAAGACTGAGATTCGCAAAATTCTCAATGAGGCCCATACTACATCATGCCAAGCTCCTAGCTCATTCAGGCACTGGTTGTAACAGCTGAAATGTTTTTTAATTCTATTGACTTCTATTTGATTTGCTAATCCTTATTAACATTTTAGTGATGCAAATAAGGCATATTACAGTTCCTGTTTCTTATATGGCAAAGTGAAGAAAATAATGTCTAGGCAACAAAGAAATTCAGATCCTTAGAGTTAGGGTCATCTTCTAAATTCTTGTATTATCTGGTACTTGGGTGCCAAGGTAAGAAACAGAACAAGCAACCTCCAAGGGACTTACACTGTCTTTTCAGTATTGTTTCAGAAGAGTATATCTGTACTTTAAGTATTGGTTTATTTAAACAAGCACTTTCATAGTATATATAAACATGCATACTCATAGATGTAAAAGGGTATATAATATGCAAATTTGTAAAGTGGAATTAGTAAAAAATTATAAATACAATTCTACAGCTCAGCACTTAAGTTTAACTTTGTTTCACTTGAAAAGATGAAAGTCTTGAAAAACTCTTTCAAGGTAGATACTCCTATATATCTGCATACACGCACAGGGCAGGTATAAGACAAATATAATAGCTATAAGAAAACCATAGATTTAAGGATATTGTTAAGAGAGGAAGGTTGACTGGCTGATGGAAGTCTCCTAAAATAATTCTTATTTACCAGCATGCTTTACAAATGCCTTCACTACTTGGAGGGATGTAAATTCTGAACGTAAGTTCAGAATGCTGGGAAAGAGCAAAAGACTGTGTTTAATGTCAACGCCTAATGAGACAGCCCAGACAGTACTTTGAAACATAGATACTAGCCTCTACAATTTCATTGATTATTATGGAAAATGAAGACCTCCCATACCATGTGATAGTGATATTATGATGCAGTTCTATGAAGAAAAAGATCTGCTAAAATGTTGCAAATTTAATCATTCACTAATGACTGCTACAGAGACTGTGATATCTCACTAATAGCATACTATATAACTTGCTGTACATTACAAGATAATAAAAATATTAATTTCTTTATTATAATAATTTAATAAAACAATATTGCATGTATTCATAGCACCACTTATAAAATATTGCAGTTAATTTTGCTTTTGTATTCACTGTACTGCTTTTTTTTATGGAATACTTCTTACAGGCTTATTGAAATCACTTTACTTTATGGTACTCATGCAAATTAATACAAATATTTAGGGTTTTGAGGGTTTTTTTTATCACCTAATTACAAATCTTTAGGGAAGTGTTATATAGTATATTCATTTTGTAAATATTCAGCAATTACTCGTTAGAAATTTTCAAAAATATTCTGTTTTAATATTTATTTCTTACTGACAATTTTTTCTGTGTAGCTTATAATATTAGTAGCAGCTTATGTTTTATAGAGAATCTACCTCTAAATGATTTGGTGTTTTGGTAATCAAATTGTATACCTTTGTTGAATGAAAATGAACATTTTTATATTCCTAATTTTCAGTTATTTAGAAATAAGTTGTATTTATTGTTATTGTGTTGATCTGTTTGTGTGTGTGTATGTGTGTGTGTGTGTGTGTGTGTGTGTATGTATGCACATGAATATGGCACACCTGTGGTTCCAGCATGTATTAAGACCAGATGACAATGTTTAGGAATTGCTCCTCTGCTTTCACCATGGAATCTGGGTATGGAACTCAAGTCATGAGGTTTCTGTAGCAAGGGCTTATCCCTGCTGAGCTGCCTTGCCAAAATTAAATTCATAAGAATTGGCTTAATCAGGAAAGAGAAATTTCTTTAGTCAAAAAAATTCAGTCATCATAAAGTTTATAATTCATTAACAAATGTGGCTAAAGAAAATTAGTCTGTGGAAGTAGGATAGAAGTTTCCGATAAAAAGTTATAATTAAGAGAAATTGATACTTGGACTGCTCTTATACTCAAGGGCATTCTCTAGAGTTAAGGTAGTAGAATTGTAAGGCCCACATAAAATGTAAATAAATTTGGGATTAGGAACTAGACCTACAAAAAGGGACACTGTATCCAACCAATGCTGAACCGACAAGTCAGGATTTTATCTAAGTAGATCCCTTCTTTTGCAATCAGGCCATTTTAGTATGCTAACCACCCCTGTAGTTAAGCTGCTACCATGTCTAGGCCTGGTTTTCCTCACATATACATCTGGATATGGCTACCTCCATGATTACTGTGAAGTCATTCTCCTCAGCAGCATCATTCCTTGGGTTTGACCTGTTTCCCCCCCACCCCCACCCCGCCATGTGGGTCTCTACCTAATTCTCACTGTTCTTGTGCCTCAAGTTTATCTACCTACAGCCATTCATTCTCACAGGGAGTAGCAGACATGTAAACGTCACATACTCCGAGATTATATAATACAAACACTTAAGCCAGCCATTAAAACCACTTTGTTTTAAAGAAGAAATGATGGTTGTTTGTGTTTTATAAATGAGTGTTTAAAACAAGAAAACAGTAGAGGCCTGAGAAGACGGCTCAGTTCACAAAGGGAATTCTCAAATGTAGGGTTCTGAGTAGAACCCCAGGAAACTGTGTAAAAAAGCCAGACACTTTGACTTCTGTTTGTTATCCCAATGCTGCTACTGGGAAGCAGATAGTGGTGGACCTTGCTAACCAGCCAGTTCAGCTTAAAATGATAAACTTCCAGGTCCATGAAGGATGCTGACTCAAAAAATAATATAGAAGGTGATTGAAGGTGAGATTCACCACAGATCACTTGCCTCCACACACATGAACATCTATGACTATAAAACACAGACATTTTTTTAAAAATGTAGATCAGTAATTGTTGAGGCCAACTAATTTACAAAATGTTCTTAAAGATAAGTGAAATGTAAATTTGAGAAAAACTGGTTTTATTAATGTTATATTTGTGGTTTTAAACAGCAAAGGGGAAATAAGATCAATTTAATTAAGTCATTTAAGTTCATTTTAAGGTGATTTCAGAAGACCAATATTACAACTCACAATGTGAAAAATATCTGTAAGTTATGTTTGTGACAGTTACCATTAAAAGTATGCCAAGAGTTTATCAGGAAATAGTTTTTGAAATGTAATAAATTATTTGGTGTATCTTCCAATGTTTTTATGATTGCTATAAAATATAAGATATAATTTACTTCAAATATGTATCATCCTACTTCCATGTTTCAAACTACATGATTATTCTGTAATTTAAAATTTTTGACAGCATTTTAGAAAGTATAATTTTTTGACCTGTCACAAACTGTAGGATTTTCCAAATATCAATTATGAAATGCCAGTTTATATTTATTGCTGTGCCGTGAATTTTGTTTAAATCTAATCACACAGCAGTCCTCTGATGCAAAATTCAAATCAAAAAGTACCCAGTAACACCACTGAGAGAATTATACCGAATGTTGAATGGTTGTTTATACATAACTGTAACCCAAACTTAATAAATGTGATAAAAGGGCAAATGCCGCACATACATACATCCCTTATGGACATTAACATCCTTAATAAAATGATTTTTTTTGATTCATAGATACAATTATTGATCCGCATATATGTTTATAAGTGATGACATATAAAAAATTCTAGTTCATTCTAGTTACACAGGTCTTAATTGGAAGAGTTAAAAGTATAACAAAAATCACTTCACCAAATGATACCTAAGTGATGTCAGTGACTTCTGTTCTTTCCCAAGGAGAAGTATTAATGATCTATTTAAAAGATTGCTGATTTCTTTTATTGTTTTTGACCTACAAAATGGTAATTTTATGTGATTCAAATTTATATTTTACGAGGGAACTCATCCAAGTTAACATGAAATACAGGGCCTTGGCTCGTTGGTCCTGTCTGGACTCAGGTGGGTCAGAGGACAAGTCTGATCTCTATATCCAGAAATATAGTCTCATTTCCAGAAACTGACAGTCTCGGGCAGATAGTGCAAGTTGCTAGTGTATTGTACCATACAAGTGGCTTCCCTTTGTGTATTTGATCATTCCAGGAAACCAGTGTCTTATTCTCTATAAAGTGGGGTAACATTTAAAGGGTGCTCACTCTTTATCCTCATTAACTTCTCTATTTTCGAATTAGTCTTTGTTGGATTTGTTCACAAATTCTGTTTCAGGTCTAACAAGATGCTATACTATGCAGACAAAACGCCATTCATTGTACCATAAGTAAAGTACTGTTACGACTGCATCTCCTTTTGAACAAAACATTTCTCTCAGCAGAGTCATAACTGAACTTTGCTCAATCTTAAACAGTAGTAAGCACTGAAGTACATTAACTCATACAAACTTTGTATGTTTCAATGTTTAGAAACCTTATGTCTTTATTTTCTATTCGATTTACTCCAAATGTATTTTTATAATTATTTTACAACTCTCCCTAAGCAAGTCATTTCAATCCACAGTGCGTTTTGTAAGTGACTTGCATTTACACAATAGCATATGACATCAAAACAGAATTGCAAATGTTGTAAACTTGACACTAAAGAAAATGTACTTCAAAAAGTGGCTTGGAAAATGTATTTTATTCTTGCATCTTTTGAGTAAAAATATCTTCCCTGAAGAAAGAAGCAAACTCAGGAAGCTCAACCTAGTGCTTCGCTGTAGATCTCTTATTTGCTTCCACCAGTTGCTAATTGAAGGGTCTATGATAACAATTAAGGTAATCATCGGTCTGATTACAGGGGAAGGACAATTTAGCCACTGTTGCTTAGAGTTTAATAAATTTAAAAGAAATGGAAAATGGGCAAAATACATTTTACTTCTCTTTCTTCTGGCCATTTGCAATTTTGTCAGAACCAGTTTGTTTTCAACAAAACTTTAAACATGTGGGTGTTAAAGCTACTTATATCCTCTTGGGGAATGAATTTTGAAACTAATCTAAACATTCAAACCAGTTTTGTTATACAGCATCCACTTCACATCTCTGAAGGAAACAAGGTTCGATGTAGTTGGTACGAAAGACCATGTTATATGCACTCCTTATGCCTCCATGCAATATATCAGTTTGCACCTTGAACTTGAAATGCTTCCATATCAAGATCATATACTATACCTCTTGCATTGAAATGTGTGGTACTGGATTTCCTGCATCTCCAACAGGAGTGCTTGTTCTGCTTTAATCTCTGTATCTGAGGCTTTCATGTGTGTCGCCAGACTTTAAAATTGAAAAAAAAAAAGAGCTATGAAAATTTATCACCATGGTGGAGAGCAGTTTGTAAAAACAGGCTATTGCATACTGACAGAGTTTTGGTGACAAGACGTCAGCATACACTATGGCAGCTCACGTTGCCTTCTTTCTCCATGCAAGGATAGCACTGGTCCATTTAGTTTGGGGGAAGGACTGTGTTATTACGGATGAGTTCATCGCAAATATATGGTAATCATATGTGCTTAGGTTCTTCCTCTGAAACTGGCAATCTTACAGATAATTTTTTTCTACTAAAGTTGGTATCTGATATACTTTGTTCCTCTGTACAATAACTGGTTATAGAAATCCAATATTGTAATAATAATTGTTTTTTCCCATTGCTTTCAAGAATCACTGCCATGGATAAACTCAAAGTAAGGTACCTAGTCTCTTACTATAGAACCCTGGACTCAATTCTTTGTAGTTTATACCAAGTGTCCCATGATTACTGCAAATTCATCTTTCTTTCTTTCTTTCTTTCTTTCTTTCTTTCTTTCTTTCTTTCTTTCTTTAATTAAATTTATTTTTTATAAAGAACTTTTTAAATACAGCCTTTTCTCATCTCACATAGCTATCCCTGTTCTGACTCCCTCCACTGCCCCAGCTTCCTCCACCTTCTCCCTACGCAACCTCCCCATCCACTCCTCAGAGTAAGGCTTTCCATGGGGATTCAATAAAGTCTGACACTTCACTTAGAGGCAAAACCAAGGACTTCCCCCCTATATCTAGGCTGAGTAAGGTATCCCTCCAATAAGAATGTGCTCCTAGATACCAGTTCAAGTACTAAGGATAAATCCTGGTTTCATAGCCAGAAGCCTCAAAGACTGTCCAAGCTTCACAACTGTTCCCCACATTCAGTGAGCCTAATTTGGTCCCCTTAAGTGTTCTATTTGTTTCTACCTATAATTATTTTGAAATTTGATTTTCCCAAATAAAAGAATGTTATATACATCTCAAGTATGCAAAATACTACCTAATCCAATCAAAACAATAAAGTTTATAACAATCAATTTATACTTTTGTTCTCTTAAGCTGTATTTTTCTTATTCAGAGTTATACAATGAAGAAGTGTGTTGTTAAATAAAATGGGTAGCCAAGAAGCTGACAGTAGATACTCTAAGTACCCAGCAGAAACCCAAATACTACTGTTCTGCTAAAGGATTGTAGCAGTGGTTCCTAACAGTGTTGTACTGTACTCATAGGTCAGTTCCTTGCTGGACCATCATCAGAGAAGTGTCCTCTTACGGCCCATGTAACAAATAGTTACTCATAGCCAGGCAATATGCAGTGACTGAGAGACCTTGGAGCACTCAGTCGTAAGTGGGATGTTTCCCTCATTTCCCTCCTATCAGGGATCTCTACAGGAGAAGAAGTGACAGAGTGTAAAAAGCCGGAAGTGATAGGGTACACCATGTAAACCAGGAACTCTAAGTGTAGTAGGAACAGTGCACATATGAACTCACAGACACTATGGCAGCCTGCATGATGCAGGCACAGGTTTAAGCCAGATTGAGGACCTAGTGATGAGAGGAGATGTGGAAAGTTGGGCCCATTCTAACCCAGAAAATTGATTCCATTGATTCCATCTGCAAATAAAAAAAAATAGTTTTTTTTTCAAGAAAAGTTCACTAAAGAAAAGCAACCCACTCTTAAATGTAGGACCCATGTTCAGCAATAGATGACCAAAACAAAACAAACTCAGTGGCATCCTCAGAGGTTCTTAGTCTCATAGTGATTTTCAGAATTTTTTCTTTAGTCTCACAAGTTCTTTGGTGATAACAGCTTCTCACTTGTGTTTTTATGGGATTTCTGTGTGTACAAACATGTAAATCTGTGAGTCTAAATTATGTCTCACATGTTACTTTGGCAATTTTTCTTATCTTTTTTTCCTCTTGATATTTATTTATTTTTATTTCATTTGTTTTATTACTATTCTTTAGATTTCTGTTTGCTTTCTAAGGAAAAACACAAAGGTTGTGAGTCCAGATAAGAGAATGGGAAAGAAAATGAGATGATTTGGTGGAGCAGGAAAATTAATCAGGACATAATGAATGAAAAAAAAATACTTTTAATAAAAGAAGAAATTACATTAATAATATAAGTAGCAATTTTGGATTGTTTTCTCCCATCATGTTTTTCCTCAGTGTTAGTCATTCTCGGTTCTTTTAAAGTGTGCATTCATGGTTCACTTTGAAATAATTTCTTTGTGATAAATATCAACTAATATTCCATATAATTTTTAAAATGCAATGCTTTATATATCTAAAAGTGATCATCTATTGCTTGTGTTAACCAGGCAGTGGTGATGCATGCTTTTAATCCCAGCACAGAGAAGGCAGAAGCAAGTGTATCTCTGTGAGTTCAAGGTCAGCCTGGTCTACAAGAGCTCGTTCTAAGACAGCTCAGTCTCGTTTCTCAGACACAAAGAAACCCTGTCTTGAAAAACCAAAAAGAAAAAGAAAAAAAAACAATATATCTCTAATATTCTAATATGAATTAACACATATTTGCTTGTAAATAAAACACAAATATATTTTATCATCCTATATTAGTCTATGCAGTTCATGCTAAATTAAAAGCTTATTTACACTTATAAAGATTGTGCTCTCAGTTTTATTGCAGTCAACATTTTAAATCTCTTCTCTTAATAAAAACAGCTACTTTATTGAAGCAAATCATTCCATTTGGCAAGCTTAATGTGGTAAAAATTATTTTGATCAATTATTCTTTTGAATATTAATTGTAAATAAAATACTTTGGTAAATTTAAATCATGAATAATAACATGAGTCCATATTTTACAGCAGGACTTAAAGACTTGTGATAATCTGCAATGGATAATTCTAGAAGAGCATTATGTTAATTGGTAGAATACAGACACAAGACAAAACACTGACATATCACATCTTTCAAGGTGGAAGTTGCACAAGTAGTGATTAGAAGGATTTCATGGAAGAGGAAATGATTACAAAAAGGTTCAAGCTTCCAGTTATATAAAGGAAATATCCTAGAGTATCTAATTCTCAACAAAATACGTGGGTGGAAGCTGTGTTTTGTACTTAGATTCTGTCTGTGTTCTATCTCCAAAACTACTTTTTCAAAGAAAATCTTTAAGTTGGCAGATGATGTAATTATCTTGGTTGTGGTGATCATTTTTCAATATATATATATATATTGAATATATATATCAAATTATATTGGTATCTTAAATGTGTGCAAATTTTATTCATCAATTATCCTTCAATAAAAGTGAGGAGTGTTTTATAGTATGAAAATTAGAATTCTATTCCATTAAAATAAATTCTAGAAGATAGGTCCCCCAGCTAAAACAATATTTGACAAAGAAATTTTGTAATATTCTATTCACAGCCAGATATTACTTTTGGAAAATTTTACTAAGGGATTTTTCTTAGAATGTAGTTTCTTTATAAGAATCCCTTCAGTGAAAAAAGTCATATATGTTCTCAAGTTTTACAGTGCAATCAGAGATGATGCACAGAGTGTGAATGAATAGTGAAACGAGAGAAAGTATATTCTCTTGGCATTGGCAATGTTCTTCTGTCTCAGTAAATGTTCCACCAACTTGCCATGTAAACATCATCCTATTCTTAACCTTGGATACACCACACAGATTGCCTTAAAGGAATCTTAGAAAATCTCTAAGCTTCCTATTTGTTCTCACCTCTTTATTCTAATCCCCAAAACATCTCTCTTAGACATTGTTTTCCCCTAGAGTTTCCGTACTATTTTTCTTTCTTAAGTTCCTCTCTTCTCTAGTCCACTTTACTCTTTCATCCTTAAAATGCCCTTCCATTTTGATTAGGTTAGGTACTTTGAATTCTACATTTTCTAACAACCTGTGTAGAACATCTATGCCATGAGCCAAGGAACAGACTCGAGGGATAAAAATCACTTGCAATTTAAAATGAAATTCTGATGACTGGAGTTCTATGATCCCATGGTAAAAAGTCAGATGTAGCCCTGTGAAATTCCTTCTGGACGGAACCTTCATCAGGTGATGGATGGAGATAGTCACAGAGACCCACACAGGAGCACCGGACTGAGCTCCCAAGTTCCCAATGAGGAGCGGAAGGAGGGAGAACATGAGCAAGGAAGTCAGGACCACGAGGAGTGCACCCAACCACTGAGACAGTGTAGCTGATCTATTGGGAGCTCACCAAGGCCAGCTGGACTGTGACAGAAGAAGCATAGGATAAAACAGGACTCTCTGAACATGGTGAACAATGGGGGCTGATGAGAAGCCAAGGACAATGGCCCTGGGTTTTGATCCTACTTCAAGTTTGGGCTTTGTGGGAGCCTAGCCAGTATGGATGTTCACCTTCCTAGACATGGACGGAGCGGGGAGGACCTTGGACTTTCCACAGGACAGGGAACCCTGACTACTCTTTGGACTGGAGAGGGAGGGTGAGAGGAGTGGGGGGAGGGGGAGAAGGGTGGGAGGAGGGGGAGGGAAATGGGAGGCTGGGGGGAGGCGGAAACTTTTTTCTTTTTCTCAATAAAAAATTAAAAAAAAAAGAAAATAGAAAAAAAAAGTCAGATGTAATCTGTATACATTACAATACAATAATATACAGCTGTAATCCCAGCTGTTGTGGAGCAAAGTAAGAAGAGACAAGAAATTTCCCCAAAGCTTTCAATCTAGCTATCCTTGAAGATATTGTGCAATGACAACAGTACAAGAGACATCTTATATTAAACAAGGTTGAATGTATAACACACACACACACACACACCACAGAACATACGAATATCTGTCATCATTTTTTTTGCCATTATGTTGTACATATTTGGCTAGCAACCCTTTTGTGAACTTGATTTAGAATATCACATATACACCTTCTAAATTAAATCTTCTAAATCAAGATAACTCAGGGTTAATCACTGCTAGTTAAAAAGCTCAGTGTCCCTTTATGGTGAGTACTACATTTTTAATACTAAATCAAGCATAATCTCTTAGAGGTGTTATGGAGAGAATTTGCACTTGCTTCAACAAGAGCTATGGTCTGTGTTACTGTGTTCCCAAAAGAAGAACTCAAGAAGGAAAGGTGCAAGCAGTCAATCAAAAGAGCAATTAGATCAAGGAAAGATGTAAGGATATACTCAATGAAATATCAGTGCAAGACAAACAGAAGTATCAAAACTAGCAGGTATGAACCTTGGATTTCTTTTTCCTATTGTCCCTTTCTCTTGTCCCTTTCTGGACACTTCTAGGAAAGGTTTGTGGTTTTTCTTAGAATTCCATTTTCTTCAAAATCAGTATCAAATTATATATATAAAATGTAACCCTATGTATAAGGAGTTTAAGTATTACCAAAGTAGAAAATGAAACTAGAGGAGAGGCCAACAGCTTGCCAGAAGAGGGAGTCTTGATATTGTTTTATTCTGGACTAGAGTGGAAATCTATCACCCGTTGTTCCATCACTCTCTCTGGGGCTTCAGGAGTTAACCATGGCCAGTGTCTTCACAGTAATTCAGGGCCTTACGGTCCATTCATTTTTCTTTATGTCATGTCTTTAGAAGTCTATTTGCAAGTCCCTCCCAGCGTTAATACTCAAATTAACAGATGCACCCCAGCCTAAATATATGTATGTGTGTGTTCGCTACCTCAGGTTGGCTCTGGCCTAGGTAGCTGGCTCAGTTCCCCCCTTAAGCTTATAGTCATATCATCATGCAAAACACATTTAGTCCAACTCCAAAAGTCCCCATAATCAAACCTTTGTTTGTTTTGTTTTTTGAGATAGGGTATCAAAACTTAAACTCTCTACTTCAATCTGAAATGGAAATCCTGCCTCCAGGAATCTGAGAATGAGACTGTTAGGGAAATAATCTTAAATTTAGGTTTCATGCACGCTATATGACTAAGAGAGAATAAACTCAATAACATCTTTGGAGTCTTTGCCTCATAATATTTAATGAGGCATTTATTTTCTACCTTGCAGATCCTTTTAGTATTTGCTTTTAAATTTTGAATTTTTATGGGATTACTGTATGTATGTGTATAAATATGGATGCTACAAAGAAATCTCACACTAGCTCAGAATTAAATATAATAAAGGGTTTTTATTTAGGGGTGGACTCACAGGTCAGAGTCCTCTGCACAAACAGGGGCCAGGAACTGAATCCAGCAACTAAAAGAGAAAGGCAATGTGAGCTTTACATTGGCATTTATAATATAAGAGGCTACAACCAAGTGGACAGGTAACTTAAAGACTACTAGCTGTAGGATTTCCTATAGCGTATGTATGTGTCTCTACATCTATATCTTTAGTCAATCTGCCTGTCACTAAAGAGGCCAGGTCCTCCAAAACAATAATGCTTATAATAAAACATTGGCCACTTTCTCTGTTTCTTTCTGTTCCTGTCTCTCTCTGTCTCTTTCTCTCTCTGTGTGAGTGGCTTCATGTCTCAGCTTTCTGAAAAATAGATGCTCTTTGATTATTACATTTAGCCTAGGTGGTTTCTAATATACCCAAAGTAATTTTTCTTGTGATTTCTTGTTTTGGCTATATTTCTTATTTGATTTGCTTTTTTATTTATCTTATTATAGCCTTTTATTATTAGGTTTTTGTTTTGTTTTGTTTTTTAAAGGCATAGTTTCTCTCTTTAGAGTTGGTTGTTCTAGAACTTGCTCTGTATACAAAGCTGGCCCTGAACTCACAGAGATCATCCCGCTTTTGACTCCCAAGTGCTGGGATTAAATGCCTAAACTACTGCTACCTGGCTTGTTTAATTTATTATTAAAAAAATAACATTACCAACTTTTAACTTACATAAATTGGCAGGCACCATCTACCATGATCAATGCACAGACATCAAGTACTTGTTATATAAAATATTCCCCTTCTGAACTACTGCTAAGAAAATTTCTCTAATCATAAATGAAGTCTATCTGCAAGCCTCCAAAAAGTCCAGGTCCTCCCAAACTGTAATGCTGATAATAATACTGGCCTATCTCAACTATATTTAGCTTTGTGTTTCAGCCTTCTGAGTAGTAGGGTTACTGTCCTATACCACCATGCCTTTTGTTCATCTCACTGAGCCCTGCTGATTTCTAACATAGTCCATGGAGTTAAAATCCAAATAGCTCATGAGCTCTATTTCTCTTTGTATAGCTCAGTCTGATACACTAGTTTCTCAAAGATGTTTTCTTCCACCCTGTTCTAGTCACCCTTTTGCCAGAATCTGTCAGTCAGTCCATTTTGTGCTGTATCAGCTGTTCTAGTGGATGCTTATGTGGGAGTAAAGAAAATGTGAAGACTTAAATTCAAAGTTGTTTTATTGTAGTTGTTGTTTTAATTTTCAGTAACTTTTCTCCTTAACCAACTTAACTCAAACATAGAAAATCTTTAAAATCATGATATGCATTGCACTTATTGACAGATTTGGTCAATTAAGAGTAGAAAATAGTGACCTAAAATGTAGAAATGTAGATATTTGGAAGGCATCTGTAATTATTATTTAAAATTTTTGAAAATGAAGTTATCATAAAAACTAAGTATTCAGGAGGATTGACACTGTCCTCAAATCTTTTCTTCTTTCATAATTTAAACTATAATCAGCAGTGCCTTAATATTGAATATAGGGATAATAAATAAAACTTATCCTCGTGGGGAAATTCCTATGAAGGCATTTGGTAGACACTGAACACTTTCAAGTAGGCCATTAAGAATCTGCTTGCACTAGACTAACTCAGTATCCTTCCTTCTTTCTGTTTTGCACTTCTTTTAACCAGTCAGCCTTGGACAGAGGAGTGTGCTCTTAAAAATGCAAATGAGGTCCTTTTATTTCCCTTTTAAACTCCTAAATGGCTTCATTGCTTGTAAGGAAAAAAAAAAACTACACTCCTTTGATCAGTAAGGGTGACTAACCTCATTCTGCTAATTTTCCAACTAAACTTACTGCATTCAATGCTGGAGTGCAGTCCAGTACCATCCACAGCTTCCTATCTTTCTTTGTTAGAGCCTCCTGATTCTTTGTCAGCTTTCTTTGCACACAGTTCTCCACGTTTCCTCAGACTAAGCGGTTAGCATATATGCTGTGTCTCTAGGCAGATCTTTGATTTTTCCAGTCACAAAAGAGGAACCTACCTTGTATACACATATACATGGGCATAAACCCATATACATATAGACTAAGCTTGATAGCTGTAGACTGCCCTGGCGGGTCTGTTAGTCTAGGGGTTGTAACCCACCTGGCAGGTCAGTTATTCCAGGGTCCTGGAGAGGCGCAATCTGAAAAGACATGGGCGGGAGTGAGGAACGAGGCCAAGCAAGGTGTTGTCAAAGCCTCCATTTATTAGCGTCATGGTTGAGGCTTATATAGCCCCTGGATGAGGAATTTGGGTTGGGATGGGGGGCAGGGGCATGACCAGGGCAGGAAGGGATCTTGCAGTGATAGCTGGTCACAAGGTCGTTGGTCAGGAGGTTACAATAGGTCGGGTCACGATTCCTTGGTCAGGAGTTGACACACCTAGTTCTCTAGATAGTTGGAATGTGGGGCGGGTTCCGCTAACAGATAGCTCTCAAGATAGTTGGGTGTGGGGTAGGCTCTGCCAATAAAACAGTTCTTAATACCATTGGGGTGTGGGGCTTTCTGCAAATTCCCCAGGACAGTGGTCCCTGCAATACTTTTTGGGGGAAATGGCTCCTGACAGATAGTGATGAAAGTTTCATTAAAACATATGAGTAGCAGTTTCTCCTTTCTCTTTTTCTGTGTATATCTTTAAATTTTTCATCAACTCCCTGGCTTTTGAGTTTCAATACATACATATAATATGAAAAAATACAGCAATGTAATTTGCTTTGTAAAAATATTTTCTGATTTGCATAGGGAGAGAAATAGTGACATGTGAAAGAGCCAAGGATCAATACCAATGCCATGACAGGCTCCTAATAGCCCTACCAATATCCAGGCCCCAGTTTCTGTCCACTGCAACTCAACAAGCAGTCATTTGGAAAGCTGTGAGCCAGGGGCAACCAATCGAGGGCACCCCATAGCCTTCTACAAGCTTAAAAGAACAAAGATAGCTTTTCGCACCCTGCTGCTATAAACTCTGTAACAATTAAACCACCAATCAATTGTATAACAACCTATAAAGCTTTGTTTTTAATCCCTACCAATCAGTGTCCAGACTAACCTCCCCTTCTTGGAATTCCCCTAACCCTGCTTAAAAGAAGCCTGCCAGCTTCTCTCAGATATGCATTTCCTCATTTGCTGAATGGTTGACACTTTGCATGCATGGGAAAAAACAAAAACTCTCATGGATTGCATACATTTTTGGTGTTTTCGTGGACTCCAACACATCTGTTCTGATGCTTCTATTGAACATGCCACTGTTACTCTCCCTATGCAAATCAAACAATCATGTTTATCCAAATAAAGAACAGTAGTGAAGGGTTTCCACCAGTGAGAATTCACCTTGAGATTTGAGTTCAGGAAGGACAATAGGTATATGGACAGTTTTAGTTTCTCTAAAAGTATATGGACAGTTTAGTTTCTCTAAATGTATATGGCCACTTTAGTGTGGGGGCAGATATTTTGTTAGACAAGTTAACTGAGATCAGCAAAACCCCAATCAGTAACATTCACTCTATCTTTCTTGCTTTTATTTTATTTTTTCTCTTTTTGCAATTAGCTCTTCTCCCAGAAGACAGGAAATGATGTTTGTGTATGTGTGTGTGCTTTTATATTTGGATGTACTATATGCTTCAGTCCATAGAAGCATGTAAAAAAATTTGTTGAACAGATGAGGGAAATTTAGAGAAGTTCCTTGAGAAGTGAGAGTGAGTAACAGCACAAGCATAGGATAGATTAAAAAAAAAAGATCCCATGGACTATGTGGTTGTATAGTATTATGTCCAAAATCCAGAATCCCCAAAACATCATGAGACCATATGTGATACAAAAACAAAAAAGGTTTTACTGTGAGTTAACTTGGGCCCCTCTTTTTATCCAAAGTGGTTGTTGGAAGGAGCCACTAGTTTGTTACTGGGTGCTTAGCATCTAAACTAAGCACACAGAAAGTATATTATTTAAATCACTGCTTGGTCTATTAGCTGTAACTTCTTCTCGGCTAGCTCTTACATTTTAGTTTAACCAATTTCCATTCATCTGTGTATTGCCACATGGCAGTGACTTATCCAGTAAAGTTCCCAGTTACTGTCAATGGCAGCGGCTCCATGGCTTCCCTCTAACTCAGCCTTCCTCCTCCCATGCTATAGGCCAAGCCAGTTTCTTTATTCATTAACAAAAAAAAAAAAAAAAAAAAACAATGCATAGAGTGAAGGACCTCCCATTCCAAATGGTACCAGCAGCAATGACAGCACCAGCAGCAGCACCAGGGACAGTGCATGAGAGACCCTGAGCAGTGAAAAGATGGGGTCTCTATTGGGGAAGAGGCTTGGAGCATTGTGGGAGTGAGGTGAATTCTAGACTTCCAGGGTTGGGATTGGCTGCCCACTATGATGTAAGAGAATTTCCAGACCTGAGGGGAATTCCCAGTGGCCAGCAACTGCGTGAGAACTCCAAGCCCCTAGGTGCTCAGTGGTTGGTTTGTTTTCGCTGCTTATGGACTGGCTGGTTTTGTGTCAGGGGCAGAAATGGCTCTGATTCTGGGGTCAAACTGTGTTTCTTTTGTTCTTTTTTTACCCTTTTGACTCTAATAATGGGACCACAGTGAATATTTTTGGTATACTATGAAGCTAGGGGTTTAGAGTTTTCTTTGGTACTCATTTTAGGTCTGGTAACTTTTCTCTGACTCTAGTTTTGGGGACAAAATATCTAGGACCCTGGCTCTTGTCTCATTTTCAGGGTATGTTTCTTTCCCTGGCTCTGAACCTGGAGCTAGGCTGCTCAGAGGTTATGCTAGGCCTATGGAATCGCTAAATCAGTGGGGGCTGAGCCTCTCAATAGTGTCACAAGGAATGTTATACAAATTCAATATCTAGAAGCAATAGCAACTTGATTTGGCTGTGGGATGTCACATTATGCTATTGTGTAGCAGTTTCCTCTGAGACTGACACAATGCATTCTGCAGGGAAGCTTTTAAGCAGGAAGATAAACAATTCCAAGTAGCTTCAGGAAGTTCCTGAATGTGACCAGTTTCAGTATGCCTGCCCTGTCAGAATAAATCACAAAAGCTCAGAGTCCCACTCAGTGTCCCACTCAGACAAAGCAAGCTGAGCTTCAAAGCAGACTGTCTGAGGAGAAAAAAAATGCAAGGAAGACTCAGAGACCAGAACAGTTGACGGTAGCAAACAGAAAGCTACTCAGCTGCCTGGAAGAGTTTTAGAGCAACTAAAACTCTTGAAAAGGACACTTTCTAATATGTTGAGTTGCCTGCAGGCTATATAGTGTGCTCCAGGCTCCCAACTTTGTGAGCTGTCAGTCACACTGGGGTGGGCTTTGGTAATGCAGCTTTCTTTGAGTAATTTTTGCTACTGTAAGTAATCTCTTACCCATATTCCTGTAAGTAACCTGAATAAAACACATTGTTTCACCAATCTGAACACAACAGTTGAACAAATATGTTCTTTGGTCTGTTGTGTGTTTCCTATATGGGGTGAATAGCTGTGTGCCATCTCTCCGGGAGAAATGTTTTTATCACACAACAGATACACAGCACATCTGTAACCTGTCTTGATCACAAATCTAGGTTGATGTTGGCTTATCTCTGGCTGTGTTTCTATTACTGCTATGTCATAAGCGAGGTTAATGATGAACCCTGCATTTGCTGTTGGAATTTCTGCTAAGAAATGATTCCTGTCACTTCTGTTTTCCTCTCATTAGTCAAAACGAGATGCATCTAGCTTCAGATGCGAGGCAGGCAAATACCATCAACTATGTCAGGAATATTAATGACATGATATAAGGCATACTAGAAAACAGCACACAGGCAGGCTTTTATTGAACATAAAGAGTATAACTAAGCAAGAGTGATTGTGATTTAAAAAATAGATAGCATTAATATTCAGACACTAGGAAAATCATATACTCATTTATAATTTCCCCAACACATGTTATTGAGTCCTGTTATATAAGAAAGTACATTGAAGATTAACACACATTTAAACTAACCATGGGCATGTAAAAGGCAAGACCAGAATGCATATAAACTGTATAAGAGAAACACAGCTGAAATGTTGGACAATTGTAAGGGCTCACTTTAATTATACTATTGTAAAATAGTGAATAAAAATTATTAAAGCAAGACTTGGATCCATATTTTCTTACATCAAAATTAATGTTTGTCTCCTGATACTATGTTTCATTTTGACATAAAAGCATACAAGCAAATAAACAATAACTAACATCATCCATATTCACCACTTAGAATGTTTCCTTCATTCTGGAGGACCATCCTAATGAAAATGGAAATGCTAATATATAACCCTCCAATTCGTCCTCCCATATATTTCTAGTTTAAAGAGAAGAGTGATATATTATCCTATTGCTAAATGTTAAGAAGGAAATGGATACATGCATCTTAGCTCCTTTCTTCTTTTTGCCCAGAATTTGTCTTCCTATACAGGGAGCTCTTTGTCTGCTCTTACTTCAGCCATAAATTATGCAAGTGCTGACCCTTGGGTCCAGAGGCTCTGCTTGCTCAGCATGACATATGACTGAATTAGAAATATCTTACTTTCGTGTTTCTGAGTTAGAAAACACATTGTTGCAAGAAGCCTAGGCCTCATTCATGACCAGTGGAAATGTGAGGCTGTATGTCTCCTGTATGTTTTTTCTGTTGATTCAAAGCTTGGGTATTAAGAACAAAATGCCAATTTTGAGAACACATCTGAAATACATAAAGGCAAAAATAAGATGGTAATTCCTAGAGAAGGGATAGATGAACCTTCTTGAAGACATTTGAATTTTATGATTAAACTTAAAATATAAAATTAAATGTGGTAACTAGAAGACGGGCTCAACTTAGAGAGATTTTCCAGGGATAAAAGCTTGCAACTACAAACTGTATGTTGTGATTATACATCCAAAATATATAAATAGATAGATGAGGGAAATCAAGTTAGAAATGCAACGTGTGGGTTTTGGAACATATACTCATATAATCCTGTCATTTCTCAAAGAGTATAGTTATCTCCTCTATTAAGGCTTTTCTAATTTATTAAATGATCAGTCAAGGGACCCTTTAATATTTTGGTCCTGAGGGAGACACTAGACACAGTACTCAGATGATTTAAGCTGGGCACAACCTAAAAGCCCTTTTCCTGTAATTTTTATTCCTTGGTTCCAGAAAATGCTATGTAGGCTGTCAAGAAAGGAAAGCAATTAAAATATTTTTAAACAACTGCAACTGTTATGAACTAAAACAATTACCAGCATGTCAGGATATACATAACAGTGTATTAACTGGCACTCACATGTTGGTGGACATCAACAGTTGTCTACCTGGACTTATGAATCACTCATTAGGATGGAACTCATGCCTGTAATTGGAATCCTAGTCAGCTTCCTAGGAGTAGTGAGATCATAAATATTAGAAAATAATATACTAACACTGCTTTGCTAGAACAGCATAATTCAATTCTTGACTGTATTCGAAATCTTATCCTTATACCCACAGATAAAAACAGGCACTACCCTTCATCAAAGAAGTGTCTATTTAAAACAAAGGGAGACTGTTAGATAAAACACAACTTAACACAATGCAAAGGTCAACAGATCATTGGGATCCCAGGTCCAGTTGGTACATGGACATTACAGCTTATATGCATATATAGTTCAGGAACCATCACTGAGTAAGGGGCAGAAGGTGTATTATTCCAAGATACATAGAAAGTCTGATGTGAAATAGACTCCCCTCATGCTATCTGCATAAACAAGACTGCAACAATAGTGTTTTCAATGTGCATGTTAATGTGGAAAATGGGAGAATGTCACCCCTAGACAAAGAATTACAGGAACAACGAAAGTGGACCCAACATGTTATGTTAGTATAAAACTTTAATGTAAATATTAAAAATAGACTATCATATTGAGAGTAGAGGTGTCACATGAGAGTGGTTAGAAAATGGGCATCTGGACTGGTCTGGAATGAGGAAAGGAAAGGAGGAAAGTGATATAATTCCATTTCAACTAAAAACTTCAAAATATTTAAAAATAGAAAAAATAAAATTTAAGCTAATAAAAATAGTAGAGTATATTTTTCATTTGTATAAAAATCAATTTTCACTTGTTTCATATGAAAAATTTAAATTTTCTGTTTCATAGTTTTTCTGTATGGTTTGACATTTCTAAAGAAGCAAAAGGCTTTAAGACAGGGTCTTACTATCTAACTTCAACTGCCTGGCTATTTACATGTAGACAAAGACAGCCTGGAACTGACAGGGATTCATGTGCCTTTAGAGACCTGGAATTAAAGGAGTGTACCTTTTACGGTCTAGTTTCTTGAGTTCTTTATATATTTTGGAGATCAGACCTTTGTCCGTTGCGGGGTTGGTGATGATTTTCTCCCAGTCAGTGGGTTGCCTTTCTGTCTTAGCGACAGTGTCCTTTGCTTTACAGAAGCTTCTCAGTCTCAGGAGGTCCCATTTATTCAATGAGGCACTTACTGTCTGTGCTGCTGGGGTTATACGTAGGAAGTGGTCTCCTGTGCCCACGTGTTGTAGAGTACTTCCCACTTTCTCTTCTATCAGGTTCAGTGTGTTCAGACTGATATTGAGGTCTTTAATCCACTTGGACTTGAGTTTTGTGCATGGTGATAGATATGGATCTATTTTCATTCTTCTACAGATTGACATCCAGTTTTGCCAGCACAATTTGTTGAAGATGCAAGGAACTCAGGACCGCGAGGGGTGCACCCACACACTGAGACAATGGGGATGTTCTATCGGGAACTCACCAAGGCCAGCTGGCCTGGGTATGAAAAAGCCTGGGATAAAACTGGTCTCGCTGAACATAGCGGACAATGAGGACTACTGAGACCTCAAGAACAATGGCAATGGGTTTTTGACCCTATTGCACCTATTGGCTTTGTGGGAACCTAGGCAGTTTGGATGAGCACCTTACTAGACCTGGATGGAGGTGGGTGGTCCTTGGACTTCCCACAGGGCAGGGAACCCTGACTGATCTTTGGGCTTACGAGGGAGGGGGACTTGATTGGGGGAGGGGGAGGGAAAGGGGAGGCTGAGGTGGGGAAGAGACAGAAATCTTTAATAAAAAAAATAAAATAAAATAAATATAATTGATTAAAAAAAATAAAGGAGTGTACCACCAAACTCCTCTTAACAAGGTTTTAATATGATTCTCCACTTTTTTACAGTTTATCAGGTCACATAATAGATTTATACAATCTTAAATATGGATTATAAATATTTGTGTCTTTAACGAACCTTTCACAAACTCTATGAAATGGAAAGATGAAGGAGCTGGAATGTAAAATGACATATATTTATGCTTTAAATTTATTGATTTGGTTTATCATATTATGAACAATTTCAGCAGGGGAAATTTTTGGGTTCAGTTTGACTTGGTGAAGTTCTCTGCCACTATGTTAAAGAAAAGAGCAAAGCCTATATACAATTTTTACTTTCATCTTACACATCTTTTTGAACAGTATTTCATAATGCTTTCATTCTGTTTTAATAGGTACATTATTTTGGTAAAAATAGATTATTCCCTTCATATATAAATCTTACTGTGTCTGATGTTATCAGAAATGTCACCTTATTAAGGAAATTCTGTTCCTGGGTTGCTTTATTCTCTTACTGACACACACATTAATATTTTGAACGATTATTTACTTTTAGTTTATGTGTGTGGTTGTTCTTTCTGCATGTGTGCATATGTACCGTGTGTCTACAGTGTCTGCAGAGGCCAGAAGAGGGCATAGATTCTATCGTAATTTCCCTGTCAGTGCTGGGAACCAAACCCAGGTTCTCAATAAGAGGAGCCAGTACACTTAATTGCCAAGTTAGCTTACAAATAACCCCTCACCTAATGTTTGTGTTAATCTGTTTTTGAGTGCTAGGGAAGTGTCTTTTTAATGTTTACTATGCTTAATAGTACAATAAAATTATCTTATAAATTATCTAAGTAAGAGTTAAATTTTAACTTCCATATATTAAAATAATTTAATATAATAAAACAGGTACTGGTGGATTGATATTCTCTACAACTGTTTTGGATGTGGGAGAAAACGGGCTGAGTTTATCTACCATTCTCTTGCTCCATGGAGTAGAGAAAGAATACCGGCAATATCATTTATTTGGAGTCCTGCCTTGCTGGCTGAGTAGCTACCCTATCACTATTAGCAGCACCTGTCATCTGCCTTTTGTTCCTAGAGGCAGCATAAATCCTTTTGCAAATGAAATCATCCCTGTGAGCACACAGGAAATGTCAGAGCCAGTTATTCTGGAGATTCTTCTAATTCTAATTTCATTTTTGACAATGTTTCTAGTGAAGATATGACACATGACAAAAAACAGTCCAATTTAATGAATATTGGACACATTATAATTTTTCATAAGCAACGCATATCAATTTCTTACAAATTTATATATACATTTAAATTCGGTTTATGTCTTTATGACAATGCATCTTATACCAAAGAAAATATCAAGTAATACTAAATTGTTGCTTTTCTGTTAGAATAGATAAATTAGCATAGGCCGTGGGTATTCGTGTTCTTCAGAGAATAACCTCAAGTGATTAAGGAGGCTGAATATATTCTCCTCCATAGATTTGAATGGTGTGGTAGCATACATTTTTCTGAAAATATCTCTTGCTTGAAAAAGTGTTGAGCTTTTGTTGGACTTGAAAACAAGTTAATAATACATCTTCGGGTCAGTTAACACTGTGAATTCAACTGGCCTTCCTACTGTGTACTCACCCTGTTTATGTTTAACTTGCTTTTTTTAAACAATGCACACATAACTACTGTCACTTTCATTTATTTTCCATGTAGTGAATTTTTACAACTTAAAGTAAATAAATAGCCTTAACCTTAAATTATGTAACATTTCATACATCTGAGCCTAAACAATGTGTTCTGTGTATCTATCTATCTATCTATCTATCTATCTATCTATCTATCTACCTATCTATATTTGTGTGTGTATGTATGTATGAATATGTACATAGGTGTGAGTGATCATATGCTGAAAACACAAACAGGTTGAAAACAACCTTAAACAAAACAAATGCATCATAAATGTTAGAGGCAATATGCGAAAAGAGGATGATATTATATCTTTTTGGTTTTGTGTGATGTTCTGTATCAGTTCACATCTGTAAACTAACTTCTTCCCTCCAAAAAATCTGTTATAATTTTTTATAAAAACATATTCTTCATTTCTTTCCCATACCATATTTTCTGTATAACAGTTTGTAAATACTGAACAAATATGTTAGGGACAGACAAGAAGGGCAGAGAGCACACATACATACTTGCACAAACACACACACACACATACACACCCCACACACTAGACAGATCACAGACTTCAAACTATACATAGACAAAATGCACAGAGTTAGAAGTATTAGTCAAAAATATTCCAGGAAAATCCCATTTTTTTATTCCTTAATGATACATTCACACAGGCTGGCAATCTAAAGATTCAGGATAACCAGTGATAAAGCTCCTGTTTGAAGAGAGATATTAAGACTCAGAGGAGCCTATGTTCCAAAAGCTATCTTTAAGAAAGTACAAGTGGTCTTTGTTTCTTTTCAGGCCTTCAGTTGATTGGATAAGCCTCATCTGTATTGTGTGGAGGCAAAGAGCTTTACTTAGAGTTCATTGATCCATATCTCATCCTCAACCAGAAACAACCTTCAAGTTGATCTCCAAAACTAATCATCAATTTCTGTTGAATGCACTTCTGTTATATATTATTATTTTTGAATACACTTTTCAGTATCAGTGTTATTTGTCGGGTACTCAACTTGACAATCTTACTAGCAATTTGATTTTCTGAAGTGACATGTAGGAAGAAAAAATATTTCAAATACCTTATTAAAAGAGACTATCTGTAGAAAAATCTTCACTCTTGGGAGACTTGTTATCAACTCGACCTCCATGTCTCTAAGATGCCAGAGAAACATAGTCTTGACAGCTCAGAATATATTTTATTTTTTGACTTGGTACTTACTTAAGTTTATTAGAGTAACTTCAGTTGTGAACTTAACACATCTATGGAGAGGTAACATCAACTGAAAAATGGATCCTATTGGATTCACCTGTGTCTTTTACTATGAGACATTTTCTCACTTGTTAACTGATAACTGATGGGGAGGCTCAGGTTATTGTAGGGATCACCATCCGTTGGCAAGTGGGCCTGAATTGTATATGAAATGCAGCTGAGCAAGCCAGAGAAAATAAATAAGCAATGTTGTGTCTCTGGTCTCTGCTTACTTTCTGCCTTGGCTTCCCTTACTGAAAAACTGCAATCTCTAAACCCAATAATTGCTTTGTGTCCCAATATGATTTTGGTCAATATTTTTTCACAACAGCAGATTCAAAGTAGAAGATGTGGTATTCAAATTCCTAGAAATTTATGTTGAATTTTGCATTCAGAGAAAACATTTGGTCATCAGCAGGGCCTTCCTGTTTGACTGAAGTCTGGAAACTATGGCTCTCTTGTGCTCTCTGAGTCTCACCGCTAGCATTACCTGTTCTTTTCTCCTGATGTTCTTCCTTTCACAGCCTTCAGAATAATAGCATTCTTCAGATACAAAAAGTGATGATACCAACAGCATGCATGTTTATTTTTTATGTGTATGTTTTGTATGTACAAGTGTCACAGGAAAAGTCAGAGAGGTCAGAAAGCTACTTGAATCTCTCAGTTCTGCACTTCCATTGTAAGCACTCATATAGTTGTATAGGAGCTACAAGAAATACCTTACACCAAGGGAGTAAAATACAATTATTTATAAATAGAGTTGAAGCTAATAGGTTAAACAACAGATGCTTAGTTTTATGTGTTTGCTGTATGTGTATATGTGTATGAAATAACAAAAATAGAATAATGAAAACTGAACGTGGACTGAAGGTTTTGTGTGTGCAGATGTTACTATTGACATACTGAATCGGTACTAATTCTTCTATTTTATTTTTCTGTTAGGAATCAGTAGTAGGGGGATGGCAACAATACTTAGTTATGTCTGTGCCATAGAACTAAATAATAGACCACATGCTGGAGAAACGGTTCAGTGTTTAACAGCACTGGATGTTCTTGAGGAGAACACTCACACGCAGACTTACATGGTGGAGGTCCTTGCCCCAGTTGGGCACCAAGTGAAGGCAGAATGATCCAACGCTTAACAGAAAGAGAATCTCACACTAGCTCAGAACTAAGAAAACAGATCAGTGTTTATTAAGGGGTAGACTTACAAAGTCAGGATGTTATGCTTGAACGATGGAAGAAGATCAGATCCAAAGCAAACCAAACAGCCAAAACCGGGCTCTCTTAGCAGAGAGAGAAAGGAACGGGCCAGACATGCTTCCTCATCCAGGTCCATGAGGCCACACCCCAGTAGGCGGGTAGGTATTAGCTGTAACCTTCCTGCAGCACCTACAACTATCCTTACCTTAAATTTCATGATATTTGAATCCTCTTCTGGCCCTCACAGACATCATACATGACTGTGGAGCATGCAAATGCATGCAGAAAACACTAAATAAATAAACCGATAAAATATATAAGCCTTGAAAAGTATTAGGTAGGAGCCCATCAAGTCTTCTTACTGGTTAGAGACAGGAGGAACTAGAAGATGGATTATAAAGTCACATTTTGAAACCACATACTTTACCCTCGAAACATGTTGCCTAATGATTCTCTACACAGTAAAGGGGATCCTGAAGCATGATTGTTAGTTAAATTTGAACAAGAGAAGTACAAGAATTTTAGAAACCTTTTTTTTTTTCCACAGAAAGTTTGGGGAAAGAATGGGCTAAATCAGAAAACTTAAGTGTAAGAACATAGCACCCTTTGTTGATTAGCTGCCAAATGTTAGCTATCAACCTCACACTCTCTTAGTGACAAAAAAGAACTCTTTTTTAGAAAAAAAAATACTGGCAAATCTTGTGTTGAGGATCTTTCTATGAAAGTGGCCAATTCCCAACAGAAAATCATCTGAGACCTAGGATGACAAAACCTTTTGAAAACAAAATGGCTCTTCTTGAATACAATAAACCACTCAAAAGTTCTCTACTTTAGAGAGAAATAAAAATACTAATTAAACATTCAGCTTAAAATATATAAGAAATAATAGAAAACCATAAGTATTTGTATAATGTAATTAATGTATGAATATAATATACAATAGTATGTTTGTTAAAGAACACTGCTCTAGAACAATTAAAAATATATTCATTGAAAGTAAATTCACTTCATTACTGAATTAATATATAACAAGGTATGAATGTTTGATTCATGCTAAGTTGGAACACTTCAAAAAATACAAAACATAATGTGAATAATAGCAAAAAATTTAAATGAAGGTAAACTATTGAAATAATATATTTTCTAAATAAAAGAATGAGAGGAAGTGATTTCTAACCAAAAGAGAAAGTATGTTCTCATTAAACACAAATAATGAAAAAAATGCCATTGGAAAAAAGTATACATAATTTGAAAGTCAATTTGGGCATCAATGAGAACATATTATTAGAGATTACCATAGATTTACATACCATAATAATTTATAGAAAAAAAATTCTCTACATTGTTCCCATGAGAGACAATCCCAGAAGCATTAAATCTGAGATCTATGCTGACAGTCAAGAGAATGTATGGTCAATATTAAATGTTACAGTACCATTTAGTAGCATAGCCTTACGGTTTAAATAAAAATATGTTTCTAGGAAGAATTTGGTAGCCCAGATTTCTTTTTTAAAAATTTACACCCATTTCAATAGTATCAATAAGCATTTTTGATTCCCCAAGCTCTATCTCTCTGAAGTGTGGGAGTAGTTCATTATTGATATAATAAATTATGTCATTTTTGATCCATTGGTGCTGCAGACTCATTATGCTTAATAGAGTCTTTATCTAAAACCTAGTCATTTGTTTGTGCTAGGCTGTCCTCCCTGCTTACTATGAAATGCCTGTACTTATGAAAATGCACTCAGCTAGAAAATTCTTTCCCCTGAACTTCATTTCAGTTAAACATGATCCTGTGCTAACTTCTGCTCAGTGTACTAAGAATTGAACTGCTTATGTTGAATTTCTAAAAATGTTTTCAAAAATTGAGACATATATCTGAAATATCATTTTGTTTCTTTTTCCATCTGCTTCCTGTCTAGAATAGGGGCTTTGCAAAGGTAACATGGACAGTTGTTTGCTTTGTAACATAATTAAATCTGTCTTTTGAATGTTTGTCATGAAGAAAACTACAGGGGAAAAAATTTCACTGCTAAATCTTACTAGTTCTTTAAGTCCATACAATATCAATTGCATCACATGGCTCTAAAGCATTAATCAATCCCACACCAGTTTGGGATTATTATTAAAAGCGTTGTTTATTTGAGGGGAAAAACTTACAGAACACCGTCTCCAAGACCCGGAAAGGAGTCTAGTCTCTGGAACCAGAGTCCGAAGCAAGAGAGAGAGGAGGGCTGCAGCTGCTCTTTAAAGAGAGAGAGACCACTCCCCAGTGGGCTGGTATCTCAACCGCTATTGGCTGAAGGAGAGAAAGGAGCTCCCGCAGCAAGGCTCAACTTTTTTGAAAAAGAATAATAACGAATACTGTCCATCCCTCATATCTTCATCTAGCACACAAACAACAGCCACAAATACAGACGCAAAAAAAAAATGTGACCTGCTTAGAATTTCTTGAAAGAAAGATAAAACATATTAAATCAATAGAAAAATAAATAGTCAATCTTTCAAAGTTCAGGTGGTACTGGAGACAAAACATTGAAAGCTTCCATCATACTATGACCTCACCTAACACCAAAAACAAATGTGCCACAAACTGAGATACATTTAGTATGGGAGAACTCTCTGAGACTTTCAAACAGCTGTTTTAAGAAAGATGCTAAACTCTTTCATTGCTCACTAAAACATTCACATATGGTAATTAATGTTCACTTCCTTCCTTCCTGCTTTTTTCTTTCTTTCTTTCTTTCTTTCTTTCTTTCTTTCTTTCTTTCTTTCTTTCTTTCTTTCTT
>JABTXL010021554.1:4751634-4832141 GCA_025134845.1 Neodon shergylaensis
CTTCTTCTTCTTCTTCTTCTTCTTCTTCTTCTTCTTCTTCTTCTTCTATCTTCTCTCTCTCTCTCTCTGTCTCTGTCTCTGTCTCTCTCTCTCTCTTCTTACTTTCTTTTCAGGAATTGCTAAGGGTACTATTTCAATAGTGACTACATTAATTTTATTTTTCTATGAGAATCTTATAAGGTTACTGTTGCTTCCCTTTCTCAACAGTATATATCATTTTGCTCTCCTTTGAAAAATAGTCATGGTAAGATAAAATTTAATTTATTTATGATTTGTATTTCTCTGATAGTTAATGATGTTAGCATTTCCCCCCCTCTATCTCTTGGTCATTTCAATTGCTTCTTTTGAATTGTGTCTGTTCAGATCTTTGGCCCAAATAACAATTAGTTTAGCATTTTATTTTTCATGGGATTTTTAAATATATTCCGGTAAAGAGTTCTCTGCTAGATGTGTAGCTGTCAGAGATTTTCTCCTGGTCTAGAGCTACCACCACCCTCTACTGGATGGTAACTTTGTTGTGCATAAGCTTTTCATTTTGTGTACATCCATGTATCCAAACTTGCTTTATTTCCTGAATTTTGGAGTCACGATTCTGAAATTTTTGCCTATGTCAACATCTTGTATTTCTCTCAATTTCTTCTAATCTATTAAGAATATCTGGTCCTCACTGAAGTCTTTTACCCATATTAACTTATGTTTTTTTTTTAATGTGGTGATAGAGAGGGAACTCATTTCAATACCCCACCATATGATCTGACTTTAAGTCAAGAGTAAGGCTATCAGCATGCCAAAAAAATTCTGCATAATCAAGCATGTCAATGTTTTTTTCTGTGTTAGATTTTGCAATTGTCAAAATATGATATTAGTCTGTCTAATCACTAACAGATAAAGGAAATGTTTTATGTAAATATACCCATATGTATTATTCACTCCTAAAGAAAAATTGTCAGTTCCATGAAAATTAGTATCTGTGACTGACTGTGTAATGTATATAAAGATGATGCACCCCAACGTGTCTCCACTGATTGTGTAGAATAAGTTCATTCTACCACCAGGAAGGGTGCCATTGCAATAACATAAGCATCCAATTTCTGAGTACTTTAACAAGTGTTCTAAACCATCACTACCACCACCATGACCACCATGACCAAACAAACACACACACAAGAAAAATAAATATATGTGTGTGTGTGTGTGTGTGTGTGTGTGTGTATATGTGTGTGTGTGTGTGTAAGATGAAAATCTACTGAACACCTTGTCTTGTTCTGAATCTCAGACTATTTAGTAATTAGAAAAGATAGAAATTCCTTGAGCTTTCATAACTGAAGAAAGAGATTTGATCTTGAGTATCACACTAATTGCCCTCTGTTTATGCCTTTTTCTTTCAATACTCTAAAAGTATATGTGTGGGAAAATAGAAAAGCAGCAGGTACTGTTGGACTGTATTATTTATACTGATATGCATTCACAATTGTGTTTCCCCCCTTTTCTCCTCAGTATTAATGTTAATAAGAACATATAAAAGGTTTCTTCATTAGCAACAGTGAAGATGTTCTCATTTTATCCATTTGAAATTGGAAGGAATTCTCTAAGATGTTGTGGGCTTATTTCTAAGTGAGATAAACCAATGAAATCTCAGATTGAAAAAACACAGGATGAGAATACCTCTTTTTTTCTTCTTCTTATATCTCTGGCAAATCTTCTTACTTGGTGACAGCTTAGAGGCTTTCCATCTCTTCCTAGGGTTCTTCTACTTGTCATTAACCACTGTTAAATGTTGCTAATATAGAAATTTGGTGTTGGCATTTAAGTATTTATTCTAAGGACCCTATAATACACTTGTCTGTTGTTATCTATTACATTTTTGTGAATAAAAAAAACTGATGCAACTGAGATTTTCAGATCTTTGAGTGGCAGCAGTTAAATTATTCCCTTATACCCACAGTATAGGGAGATAAACTGGCAGAGTAAAAGCCTTGTCTCTGACCACTAGTCACAACCTATTCAAGTTACTGACTGTTTGGAACACTAGACTATCTCTGTAAGAACACATTAGGTTGCAAGAATGAAAGACTACTCATAGTACAGGAAGACCTGTACTCTCCTGACCTTCCAGACAGAGTGTCCTGTCCTAGAATGGCAACACTTCAAAAAAAAAAAAACAACAACAACAACAACAAAAAAGAAACAAACAAACAAACAAAAAAACCTCAGTAAACTTTAGAGGAACCTTCTTATATTTGCAGTTGTTAGGTGGTGGAATCTTCTTCAGAAACTTAGTGAGAGTTGGCGATTCTACAATCTTCTATAAGAGAAAGCTGCTCTTGACTCGTGCAAATACAAACATTTATTTTGTGCACTCATCCTACACACCACCTCCTTTTACTGTAGCTGGTCTGTTCAGTCCACTTTCTAGTCATCTCTGGGTACCCCGTTATTTCTATAACTCTATCATATCATATGATTAGTTTTAAATAGGCCTTCCTTTCTTAATTAGAGTCTATTTTCTTCTTTCTTTTTTTAATGGTAAGAAAGGTGTGAGGCAGAGCCAGTGGCACTTATCAGTCAGAGGAATAAACAAGAAAGCTGTTGAAGAATTTCAGCATGCTCGGAGTTAGGAAACAAAAGTGGCAGATGATGGAGGATGGTAGACTAAAAAGCATGACAGCTAGAAGAGGTCCAAGTAGGTACCAAGTCTGGAATGCCAAGGAACAAGACAAAAAAAATTACAGAGCTTTAGCTAAAAAGGCCCATGATCTGTGAATAACTAAACTTTTATTTAAGTTTTTCTTGCTTCCAGTATTTCTGTTCCAGGAAACTGAAGTCTGTCTGTCCAATGTTAGAAGTATTTTTGGAATAGGATTTGTAACTTTGATTGTAGTCACCCTGAGAATCCAGACATTGGTTTAAGAGCTCCAAAACTGGCTGGCACTAATTGTTCCTGACTAGCATTGCTAGCTGTGCTTAAAGCCAAGGTTTTTTTTTGTTTGTTTGTTTTGTTTTGTTTTTAATGTAGAGTACTGGGCTATCTATGATAGGAAAGAACACCAGAAACCTATTGCATGCGCAACCAGAGCCTTCCCACGCAGGTTTTCATTTGATTTATTTTTCTTTTAGTTTTTATTATGTGCATGGGTGTTTGGCCTGCTTGTCTATCACTGCATTATCTAAATGCAGTATCTGGGACACCAGAAGAGGGCGGTGAATTCCCTAGAACCGGAGATGTGAGCTGCCATGTGGATACTGTAAAGTGAACCAAGTAGCCATGACACCAGAACAGAGAGTCTGTTTGCTTTGCTGATTCCCTGGATTGGGAGTTTATGTACTGCATGAGTTGTTGGCAGGCAGGGCCCAGACTTCCCAAACTTGGAATAGCTTCTATTTGTCTCCTTGCAGTTCTCACCAAGGGGAGTAGACAGAGTCCAATAGCCTGCTGAAAAAAAAAAGTTAATAAGAGAGATATTTCTTCCATCTTACTGACAAACTTAAGAACTTCCCTTTGTCCATAACCTAGACATAAAGCCACCAGTAATGTGGGGTAAGTTTTCTATTACTCTTTCTTTTTGGTAAACAATTCAATTTAGACACGTCAATAGATTTATTACCAGAAATAAAAAAAAATCTGGATGGATATTTTAGTCAAAATCAAGGAGAAACTTTGTGGAAAGCTCAACTTCCCCAAATAATTTTTAAAATATCATTCTTTGACAATCTACAATTATTTTTCAAAATTTTTTACATACATATGTTGCATATTCATACTGAATCTTCAAACACCTGCTATCTCATTATCTTTGTACAATCTTTATTTAGCTTTGCATTCTAGAGTTTCAAACTTCCTATTCTACCACAGTGTCACCACCAGTGTTCCCAAGAGACCTCACCTTACTCCTCCCCCAAATCTAATAATGATAATTGTTTTTATTAAAAAGGCAATAATAGTACTGGTAATAATTACAATGTTAATATAAGGCATTTTGCTACATATCTGCTTAACTCATAAAATAAATCAAATCTATTTATGGAGAACTGTGAAATATATTAACCTGTATTTTCTTCTTAATAATGATAGAACAATTGGCTGAACTTGAGGAAGGCTGACGTGATCCTTTAATTGGACACATTTCTACACAGTGCTCAACCCCCAGACTGAAAACATTATGAGGAAGTGAAAATCCTCTGATTTGTCTCCCGGCGAGAACAACTAATAAAGGTATAAGTCTCATCTACCATCTTTCCTTCTAGATTTGGATTTGCTCTGATTGAGTGCTTCCCCTTGTAACGTGCACATAAAGGTAAAGAAATGAGAAAGAAGCATTTTTCCCTAACAGAAAAGCCACAGCTCTAGTTTCAGAGCTGCTTGAACTGTAGGCTGGGGTTTCATTCTGCTTACTTTGTGGGCATTATAACTAAAGACATGCCGGTAATACAAGGACTCTCTTTTATGCAGTAAATCTTGTTACTTGTATTTTGTGTAATGAAACTAATGAAACATTACTATTTGGAGAATTGGCTCTATGGTGTTGGGCTTGTCTTGGGTGCTGATTTATGATCATTCACTGAAAGTTGTTCCGAAAAGGGCTTGTGAAACGGCACTTCTGCCAATTAAAATTGAAGACAAACTATTATTATTGAACAACAGTAATATTTATGGTATAGTTTTATAGGCAACTGAATGTTTGTGGATTCTCATAGGACTCATTTCATGTTCTAATCAGCTAAGGATGAACAGAAATGATAAAATTATAGCCCTTTTGGGATCTCCATGTACACCATACAAAATGAGGTGCTCATTGATGAAAGGAGTTGATCTCTAGGCCACTATTCATAAATGATATGTTGGGAACATTTATCAGATTCATGATTATTTCCTTTTACACTATTTGTGTAACAGATGCTCTTTAAACTGAAGTAGCAGCATTGGCTTACAGGATTTTCTTATATTCTTTTTATGTATTATATTTTCTTTTGTATATTATATTTTCTGTAATATATAAAATATCTTTGCTGTATTTTTATATTCTCATATTAATATGTTCAATTACATCCTGATTCAGACTATAAGCCTGAAACAAATATTACACTTGTTTTCTATCTCACTTTACAGTAATACTGTTAATGTATAATCAGAAGGCAAACAAAAATGAATTGTTATAGTATTAAAAACAGGTGCAGTTAGATTGCACTGGGGGAGATGTGGTTATTTGATCTTCCCTGTTATAGACAATGAGTAACAAGCTATCCAGTAATTCCTATGAAGAAACAAATCCAATTATCAGTTTGAATTTCTTGGAATTCCTTTCTGTTATTGGCATCATTGTCCATGAGCACAATATTTTTAATGCAATCGATTTTGCAGTGTGTTTGTGTCAATCCACTTGAAGTTGAACTAAAATGCATTTTTTTTCATTTACAAAGGACTTATATTCAAAAATCTTGCTGGATAATCATTGATTTTCTCATTAAAAACAAAACAGTAATGTACGTAGAGTGCTATGACCTTTCCAATGTTATAAATTTAGATCTATATTAATACTTCATGTGCACTTGCAATGTGGATGTAATAAGGATATTATAAGTAAATATTTTATAATGTTACATTTTGTTGTAACAAATTAACATAAGCATTATAAATTCTAACATAATTATCTCAATAGACTTGAAGATACAGCATCTTTTTCCAGAGACATCATTTAACATGTTCTACATATCTTCATGTTCTATTTTGTTTGGGGGGGTGTTTCGAGACAGGGTTTCTCTGTGGTTTTGGAGCCTGTCCTGGAACTAGCTCTTGTAGACCAGGCTGGTCTCGAACTCACAGAGATCCACCTGCCTCTGCCTCCCGAGTGCTGGGATTAAAGGCGTGCGCCACCACCGCCCGGCTTTTCATGTTCTATTTTTTTTTACCACATATCAGTATATACATGTAATTACTGATATGAATACAACATATATTGCTATCACTTATCAATTACTAATACCTATCTGATTTGAAATATTTTAAATATGTATTTAGAAAGTATAAATATAAATAAATATATAAATAAAAGTACATTAGGAAAATTTGCGCATATAAAAAAAACTCTAGTATCTGACAGATAGGACCTATGCAATCGATAAGAGGCTTAAAATGATACTTTGCTGAACAACTTAAATTGTGACTGAAACAGGTATGCCCTTGGCCTCCAGGTCATTTTATACCTGAAACATGGCTGTTCCCACATCTTTTTATGTGCTTTGGTTCGCTAGAATGGAAAAACACATTATATCACATAATGTTGAAGGAGCTACTAAAATATGGATGTGTAAACTAGTCTGTCCTAACTAAGAAGGAATTTTCCTCCTCCTTCCTCTGACTTTTTCACTTCTATTCCATCTATCTCCTTTTGAATTCCAGACTACACATTTGTCAGATTCAAGATAAAAAAATAACAGATACATTTTTTTTTGTTGATTCAGTAGCTCTAAGGATGAAGTTAGTTTATTTCAGTAGAGGAACTTGGTTTATATTTTGGAATTGCTAAAATTATTTCCGAATTAGTTTATTTCCTAAAATATCATAATAATTATGATATCTGAGTGAAGATATCAATGTTGGTAACAGCAAACAGATGTTTCTATGAAGTGAAAGTAATACAAAACTATCTTGGGGAAATGGTCTCAGAAAATCTGAATCAGTTTTAAGAAAAATACTTAAAGGAATTATGAATATGTGGTTAATTTTTGCAGGGGGCGGCCCACTTGTTCATCCCAGCTGCCCAAAACCAAAATAACCACACAAAAACCATATTATTTATAACACTGCTTGGCCATTAGCTCTTCCTTCGTATTGGCTAACTCTTACTTCTTAATTTAATCCATTTCCACTAATCGATGCATCACCAAGAGATTGTGGTCTACCAGCAATTTCAGTACATCTGTCTCTGGCTCTCCATGGCATCTTCCTCAGACTCTCCCCTCCTCCTCCCATGCTATAGGCCAAGCCAGTTTCTTTATTAACTAACCAATAAAAGCAACACATAGACAGGAGGCCGTCTCATACCATTTCTCCTTTTCTATTTAAACAAAAAGGAAGGCTTTAACTTTAACATCGTAAAATTACATATAACAAAAGTTATTAAGCATGAATTACAGTTCTAATATTTATATCTACTTTATCTTGTATTATAACTAATGAAAACTATATCATTGCTATCTAATCTTCAACTCCATCAAATACTTCAGAAGGATGTAATATTACCTAAGTAAATAGGAAGTGCATTGTAAGCAACTTCCAAAACTGTATAATTGACAGAGACATCACACTACCCGGACAGTCTTCTGTACCATTGGGACATCAATGTTCAGCCCAAAAGACCATAGTATCCTGCAAACTTTTTCATGAAGCAGAAAATTTTAAAGTCAGTTCCACCTATACTGGCAGTTTGTCTAGAATTGCTTTTCAAGCAGCCAAGGATTTACGTGGATTTAGTTGGCCACATTGGCACCAATTGCTGCAGTGGGTGGACCCACTTGTTGGGCCTGGCTACCCAGAACCAAAATAACCACACAGGAACTATATTATTTAAAACATTGCTTGGCCCATTAGCTCTAGCTTCTTATAAGCTAACTCTTACATCTTAATTTAACCCATCTCCATTAATCCATGCATCACCACAAGGTCATGGCCTACCAGCAAAGTTTCAACATGCCTATCTCCAGTGGCTCCATGGCATCATTTTGGACTCTCCTCTTCCCATGCTATAGGCCAAGCCAGTTTTTTTGTTCATTCACCAATAAAAGCAATGCATAGACAGAACCTCTCACACAACTTATTATTTTATTCACTTAAAAAATCATTGTGTGTAAAGGGTGATGCTATCAAAAGCTTCTAGATGACAAAATGACTACAGTAATGAAACTTCTCCATTGCTACAGAGTTTGTAACTGGATGTTTCTTTCCTGCCCACCAGTTCTTGAATAACCACTCTAAAGTTTAATATTAATTATAAATTGTTTGGCCCATTACTTCAGGCTTATTAATAACTAGATTTTACACTTTAAAATAACTCATTTCTATTATTCTATATTTTACCATGAGGCTCATGACTTCTTGCTTTTCATCTTGCTTATCTGGTAGTTGCTGTCATCTCCATGACTATGCCTTTCTTTTTCCTTTATCTTTGCTTGGCTTTTCTCTCTGGCTCTCTTTTGACTGGTCATTGGCCAAATCAGCTTTTTTTTATGAACCAATGAAAATAGAATATATTCATAGCATGCATAAGAACATTCCACATCATCTCTCCCTTTTCTGTCTAATTAAAAAGGAAGATTTTAACCTTAACATTGCAAAATTTATATATATATATATATATATATATATATATATATATATATATAAATGATTATCAAATAAGAATTACAGTTCGAATATATAGACTCTTTGTGTTTGGCCAAATTAAAGAAAATACTCTATTAACTCTATTATCTGTCCTATCTTTGTGTGTCTAAAGTTTCAATGAAAAGTATTTTGAGATTAACAGGTGTTTTTTGGATTAAAATAGATTCAATATCTAACTTTTTTCATCATTTATATATCATATCCCCCTTTTCTGTTTAGAAAGAGGTTGAATATGACCACTAACTATTTGCAACCATCCCCTTTTAAATGTAAACAAACATTCATAAATAATATTTTGGTAATTTGATTGTAGTTCTCTAGACTATTTTTTGTTGATTGATGGGGCCTGAAAATCTTATGGGGATCCAGAAAAAAAATAGAATTATGGTTAAATCATTGCTGTAGTAATCAATGGGGCTGTATTGTTGTATCCAGTTGTCTTGAAGCTTCTTTGGATGTTCGATCACCTGGTCCATCACTCCCATTGGAAACCTCTCAGGGTGGAGTCATCCTTGATCAGACCATATTAGCCTGGAAGGAATCCATACATTTTCATCTTTTGTAGAAACAAAAATAAAACCTCATTTTCAAAGAAATATATCCTTAGACCCAAATTTTCAAGTCACAATATATTTTATTTTTTGGGGGGATTTTTTGAGACAGGTTTTCTCTGTAGTTTTTTGGTTTCTGTCCTAGAACTAGCTTTTGTAGACCAAGCTGGCCTCGAACTCACAGAGATCCGCCTGCCTCTGCCTCCTGAGTGCTGGGATTAAAGGCATACGCCACCACCGCCCGGCCAAGTCACAATATTTTTATATTGGTTTGATTGGCAGCTCCCACAATCAAATGCCTTTTTGTAGTTAGCCCATTAACAGTCAAAAATTTCAAAGAAAACATGTATTTTCTATCTTTATGTGGCTTTCTTAATATTACTTTTACTGTCTTAAAAGAAATTGTTTTATATTGTCACACTACTTATTTATTTCTATAACTGCCTATACCTATTTTCTTTTTTTTCTTTTTTCTTAAGCATATACATATGCTTAAACATATATATATATATATATATATATATATATATATATATACATACATACACACACACAAACACATTGTAACCTATAGAGACTTTTGGCTGTTGTTGTTTCTTTTGCTTTGTTTTGTATCCCTTAATTTCATTCACTAGGGATAAATTCTGATCTCATTGCCAGTAATGCTGTTCTCTGTATCTTCAGTCCACAATTCACTGGTTTCTATTATCAGAAGCAATCCTAATATTAAAAAGTCCTTTATATTGATTTTTTTATTTGAGATTCAAGGTAACTTTTTGTTAAGTAAAGATGTTATCTCATTATGCTCTTTCTATGTTACTAGATTAGTGGTTATTTAAAACCTATTTAACAGGATTCACATATATTTTGCATGTACTGTTAATAGCATTTTAACTACTCCTTGCTCGTTTAAGTAATCATTAGGTATATACTGATCGGTACTTGTTTTAATTTTAAGGATAAATGGCTATACTTAGAATGAAGTATTTACTGGAAAGTAGATAAATGTAACCTCTGGTAATAATTTTGATATAGATCCATATTCTTATTAGATGTTATCTTCTACAAATATACCAAAAATATTTCATTTTATTTTGAAAAAAAAATAATAGATATATTGTAAGAAAGATATTCATGCAGATATACTAATTGTTTAGGTGACCAATATAGACTTATTTTTTTTCTTACTTATTCCAAATTTGAAAATATAGAGACAGTGGGATACAAAACTGTTTGTCTTAGTAACAACCATACCTCCAAGTCACAGAGATTTGGCTTTCACTGAAGCAGAGAAGTTTGCGTGTATATCAAAGATTGATAGGCCCATTGTGTTCTGTGACAAGGGAATTAAAACATAGAGTAAGGTACATCAGGGCCACTGGCTTCAGGTTTTAATGAATGAGACAAAATATGTACTGATGGTAGTTTCTATTCCTACAACACACGAAAATTTCTTCATCAACTTTGTTTTAGGCACTTAAAAAAAACACATTTGCTTTGTGTAGCCTGATGGCTTTTAAATCTACTATACTTGGTAAAAGTGGTAGAATTCTCTACAAAAAAGTTATTTAAAGACAATGAATCATTTAACTAGACTACCATCAACTCTCAAAGAGTGTTTTTCTATGTATTTCACACTGAAATAAAATGTGGAAGACTCAAATACATGAGAAGGAAATGGACACAGTTAGTAAAGCAAGGACAAACACCTTTGAATGTGAAATGCTCCTCAAAACCTGATGCATTTGAATACTTGCTTTCCATTTGGTGTTGCTGTTACAAAAGATTATAGATCTTTTATTAGGTGTAACCTTCCTGGAGAAAACATATCATATTTTCCAGTTTGGTAGTTTGACTGCACTTACTTTCTCTCTGTGTTTCCTGAGAGCAGATGCAATGGGATCACAGAGCTTCGTGCTCCTGCTACTAAGATTTTCCTCGCTGTGCTGAAGTCTCCACCATGACTGAATAACTCTATTTCCCTGGATGTTGAATCAAAACCTTTTTCTTAGGTGTTTTTGGTAACATTTTATTACAGCAAAATAAAAGTAGATACTTTTAATCACAATTAATTTGTACGCTATCCTCTCTCTCTCTCTCTCTACCTATCTATCCCCCCCTCTCTCTCTGCCCCCTCTGAGTGTGTTTGTGTGTATGAATGTGTGTGTGTGTGCATGTTTAGAGCTCATCAAAGATAATTTATGGAAAGGAAGTGATGCATTAATCAGTGCTGGTCTTAGAATCATTTGGCACGTTAAACACCTCGCAGGTAGCTTTTTATTCTTTGGTTGTCTTCATCGTGAGTTAAATTATAAGTGACAGAAACAATTTTCATTTCAAATCTTAGGAAATTATCTGCATACCAGCCACATTCTACTTGTGTTACACTGTATCTGATGAAACATGATCAAACACTCAGACTAGATAGGGTGCTGGCAAGACAAAGTAGAATACCTCAAAAGTGTGACTTGGTGAATTGGGGGCTCTGATTTTGGTTACTTACAAAAATATAAGTGAATGTTACTTGCAGATTTATAGTTGATGTATTACTTAGAAGTACACAAAAGACTCAATCATAGCTGTGTCAGCAAATGGCTACATCATGGGTTACAGCTTACAAAAGAAATCTGTAGCTCTGCTCACAACTCAAAGGCAACTGGGAAGTTTGTTAGAGTATCAGGAATATCAGGTAGTCTGAGCCTCTTTCAAGTAGAATGGCATATCACTGATTTTTCCAGATAGTTCAACTTGGCCGAAAGTGCCTCTCAGCAGTACCTATAGCCTACTATATCCACAAGGGGGGCCTATTAGAATCTGATTATTTCCATTGAATTCTTGACAGTATCATTGTTTACCTTTTGAGTTTAGCAATCTTCTCCGTGGGATGTAGTGCTGACCATCCTGTGACTTAATGAGATTTTTCCTAAGAGGGATGATTATTTCATAGAAAAATAGTTACATAGTAGTCCTGAGAAAGATAGTGATATCTTCATGAGTTTGTGGAGAGGGTTCTAAATATACTAAAATTAGTCCCACTTCTGGCCAAACCACTAAAGGATCTAAAGAAACTATAGGAGAATGTTATGGACTTTATATATAATAATACCTCTCTTTAAAAGAGACAGAAAGGATGGGTTTGGAAGATGGCTCAGTGAATTAGAGTCCCTATTGTTCTTCCCATGGCTCTGAGCATGATTCCTTAAACCCATGTCAGGAATTTCACAACCACCTCTAACTCCAGTTCTATGTGATCCTATGCCCTCCTGTGCACTCTAAGGACATCTGCAGTCACAAGTGCTTATAGCCATACAGAGATAGATAGAGATACACACAATTTATAAACAATAAGTGTTTCAAAGATAGAGGGACAGACATGCAGAGTAAGGGAAAAAACACTGATTACAAAAAATTCTGTCAACAAATGAAAAGATGCATTCTTATGCAAAAAACCCTTGGAGCCAAGAAAGAAGAAACTAGGAAATCTTTCAAAATCCTGATTATGGTTTATTCTACCTGTAACCTTTTCAGTTGATCCCAATACTCCCCTAACACCTGGATACAACCACCTTCTATTTCACACTAAAAATCAATCAGGTTTCTAAGTGATTATAATATAATATAATATAATATAATATAATATAATATAATATAATATAATATAATATAATATATTTATAATATAATAAGATAAAACAAAGGCTAAGGTGGATAAAACAAGCAAAAGGATGGAAAATAGCCCAAAGAAAGACACAAAAGATGAAGACCCACTCATTCACACACCTAAGATTTCAATAAAACACAAAACTAGAAGTCATAATACTTATACAAAGGACATGTAGGGTTAAAAAGAGAGAAGAAACATAAATAAAACCAAGTAAAATGAAAATATTAGAATAAAATTAACAACTACCAAATAACAAGAAAAAGCCCTGGTCTGACACTGAAACTCCCAAAATCCCTTTGAGTTCATTTACTCTTGGCCATTTTCTGCTGGTATGCTGTCTACCATTAATAGTACTTTTTTCCTCCAGTGATATTTATTCTCTCACAGAAAACTAAATTTTCATTTGCAAACAAGTTATCAATTAGAAATTGGTAACCTTTCTGGATTAGAGATGGGATAATGGGTCCACTTCTCTTTTTAGTAATAGATCCTAATTGGTATGGACCCATTCAAGCCAAAACATACAAATATCTCAAAAAACTGAACACCAAAAGATCACATAATCCAATAAAAAATGGAGTACAGACATAAACAGAGACTCTCAACAGAGGAATCTAAAATAGCTGAAAAACACTTAAGGAAATATTCAACATCCTTAGTCATCAGAGAAATGCAAATCACAACAACTCTGAGTTTCCATCTTACACCTGTAAGAATAGCCAAAATCAAACACACTGATGACAACTTATGCTGGAGAGGTTGTGGGAAAAAGACAACACTTCTTCATTGCTGGTGGGAATGCAAGCTGGTACAACCCCTTTGGATGTCAGTGTGGCACTTTCTCAGAAAATTAGGAAACAACCTTCCTCAAGACCCAGTAATACCACTTTTGGTTATATCCAAAGGATGCTCAATTGTGCCACAAGGACATGTGCTCAGCTATGTTCATAGAAGCTTTGTTTGTCATAGCCAGAACCCGGAAACAACCTAAATGCCCCTTGACTGAAGAATGGATAAGGAAAATGTGGTACATTTACACAATGGAGTACTACACAGCAGAAAAAAATAAAGACATCTTGAATTTTGCAGGAAAATAGATGGAGCTAGAAAATATTATTTGTAGTGAGGTAACACTCATAGGTGATTTTTTTGCTTTGGTTTTTCGAGACAGGGTTTCTCTGTGGCTTTGGAGCCTGTCCTGGAACTAGCTCTTGTAGACCAGTTTGGCCTTGAACTCACGAGATCCGCCTGTTTCTGCCTCCCAAGTGCTGGGATTAAAGGCGTGCACCACCACCGCCTGGCTCATGGGTGATTTTTAAACATAAAGCAAAGAAAGCCAGCCTACAAACCACAATCCCAGAGAACTTAGACAAAAATGCAGACATTAAGAGAGTCTTACATAGATCTAATCTACATGTCAAGTAGAAAGTAGAAAAAAAGACAAGATCTCCTGAGCAAATTTGGAGCATGGGGACAAGATCTCCTGAGCAAATTTGGAGCATGGGGACCTTGGGGGAGATTTGGAGGGGGGAGGGAAGATGCAGGGAGGGGAGCAGAGATAAATGTAGAGGTTAATAAATATTAATAAAAATGTATTAAAATTGTTATTTTTTCTCAAATTTAAAATTTTCCCCAGCTGTTTCTCCTTACATTATTTCCCTTCACCCTGCCTTCTCACATCTGATTCCCATCTTTCCCTCGCTCATCTTCCCCAGTCCACTCATATAATCTATTCAAATCATCACTTTCTTTTCTTAATGTTACCAAAAGAATATATATATATATACATATATATATATATATATATATATATATATATATTATTTGGGACTACTGGGAAAGATGTTGTTTCCTATATTTCTTTTTCAGTACCTTTGCCATTTTAAATAAAATGGCTACTGATTTTCATGAGTTAATTTCTTTGGAGCTACTTTGCTGAGAGTGTTCAGCAGTGGATATTTGAGAGTCAGTCCTGCATACTTTCATATCATCTTTGTTTTAGTTTGAATGTAACTGGCCCCCATATACTCATAGGAAGTATCACTATTAAAGAGGGTGGCTCTGTTGGAGTCAGTACAACCTTGTTGGATGATGTGTGTCCCTGTGGGGGCATGCTTAGACTTCTCCTATGCTCAAGCTACACCTAGTGTCAATCCACTTTCAGTTGCTCTGAGATTAGTATGTAGAATGCTCAGCTCCTTCTCCAGCACAGTGGCTGAAAGCACAATGCCATTCACCACAAAATGATGGTAATGAACTAAAACTCTAAACCTTAAGCCACTCCAAATATGTTTTTCTTGATAAGAGTTGAGGTGATTATGTTTTATTTTTCACAGTAGAAACCCTAAGACAATTTGCAATGCAAAGTTACTTTTACATCTTCCCTACCTGCTTGCTTTTTAAGTCTATTTGCTTGAGTCTGTTTCCTTTTCAACCTTTTATCATGAAGTGATTTTGCCCCCTAATATTAAAGTGTATTTCTTGGAGGTTGAGAGCTATAAATGAGCAATATTTGTGAATTCATGTCATTTTTCTGTTTTGTGGTGTGTGTGTATGTATGTGTGTGTGTGCTTATGTGTATTTACTTTCTTGATATACTAGTTTGGGATTACTTATTACTTGTACTTTCTTGGTTGCATTTATCCACTTTAATTTGGAGCTTTTTTTCTTACCACCTTAATACCTTCTGTATGATGGAATTGTGTATAGATACAGTTTCAATTTGGTTTTATAATGAATGTTTATTTTCTCCATTTATTATGATTAATTGTTTTGCTAGGTAGTTTATGCTATCATCTGTCATCTCTTAGCGTGTGTAGACCACGTGTCTAAGTCCTTCTGGCTTTAAGAATGTCCTGAGAGCCGGGCAATGGTGGCGCACGCCTTTAATCCCAGCACTCGGGAGGCAGAGGCAGGTGGATCTCTGTGAGTTCGAGACCAGCCTGGTCTACAAAGCTAGTTCCAGGACAGGCTCCAAAGCCACAGAGAAACCCTGTCTCGAAAAACCAAAAAAAAAAAAAAAAAAAAGAATGTCCTGAGAAAATTCGGGTGTTATTCTAATTGACCTATTTATATATGGTAACTTGATCTTTTCCCCTTTCATGTTTTTTCTTTGTTTTGTATGTTTAGTCTTTTGATTATTATATTCCAAGAATACTTTATTTGCCGATCCAGTGTAGTTGATTTTCTTGTGTTTCTTTTACTTCATTAGGCATCTCCTTTCCTACATTAAGGAAGTTGTGTGAAGAGGGGGCTACTTGATGGTTTCCACTGCCCAGAACCAAAATAATCATACAGAAACTGTGTTAATTAAATCAATGCTTGGTTCATTAGCTCTAGCTACTTATTGGTTAACTCTTACATATTAATTTAATGCATTTTTTATTAATCTGTGTATTGCCACGTGGCTGTGGCTTACCAGCTAAATTTCCATCCGACTCTAACAGGGCTACACGGCTTCTTTCCAACTCCACCTTCTTTCTCCCAAGATTCAGTTTAGTTTTACCAACCTAACTCTCTTCCCCTATAGTTCTGCTATAGGTCCAAAGCCGTTGCTTTATTAACCAATGATTTTCACGGCATATAGAGAGGAATCCCACATCACCTTCCCTTTTCTGTTTAAATGAAAAGAAATGTTTTAACTTTAACATAGTAAAATTACATATAAGAAAAAAGGTATCAAACAAGAATTACAGTTACAATATTTATATCTACTTCATCTTTTATCATAACTAGGGAAAATTACAAATTTAACTAACTATAATTTCTTCTACTCCATCAAATATTCCAGAAGGCTATAATGTTACCTCATTAAACAGGAAGTACATGGTAAGCAACTTTTAAAACTCTAGGATTGACAGAGACATCCTGCTGCCTGGACAGTGACCCAAAGTTCTTATGTACCACTGGGGCATCTATATTCAGCCTACAGGCCCATAGTATCCAGCAAACTTTCCCACAAAACAGAAGATTTCAAGAACAGTTCAGCCTATATTGTCAGTTTGTCAGTGACTTTCTTCTGTGTCCTGCAGAATGTCTATCAGGGTCTTTCATGAAGCAGGAACCCTGGAAGAATGTCTCACATTTAGGCAAGTTAAGCAATCATTTATCTGAAGTTCTTGCACGTTCTGTTCATCAAGCAGTCAAGGCAAGAGCAGTTTCTTGCCTAAATGGCTAACAAACTCCTTAAGGAGCCTCTTCGATGCCCACCTTCCTCTTGAAGTATTTTGGTGCTGTCAGTAGCACATTTGTCTGTCATGAAATGTCCTAAATTCTTAAAACACTTTAAATGCCATATTCTGAAGGTCTTAAAGATTTGAAGAATCGCTATCCATCTAAAATACATCTCTGTACATCTAGAAAATCTAACTAACATGACTACATGCTAGATTATTTTAGATGACTCTCTATTTACCTATAGTTCTTAACTACATATTACATTTTTAAATGAGCTGCACAAACACAGTACCTTAGAAAACACAAAAAAATTTACATATAACGAAATTGTCCTTAAATTTGTATCAATAAACCAAGATCCATATCAATGCAAATCTCTATAGCATATACCCCTTTAAATGTAAAATAACATTTATAAACAATATTTTGGAATATGGGTATACTTATTCTCCAAACTACTTTCTGTTTTTATTGGGTGAAGTAATTTTATTGAGGAGTGTTCAAGGCAACTTTTCAGGGGGTCTTGATTCATTAAATCACAGCAATCTGGAGGGAATCCACAGGTTCTCATCCTCTGTGGAAAGAAAAGAAGAACCTCTTTTCCAAAGCAACGTATCCTTAGACCCAAATTCTAAAATCAAGATATTTTTATAATGTACATGCTACTTTAGCTTAACAGTAAATGTTCACAAATTAATGAAAGTAGTTTGTGCATATCCAGACATCTGCAGCATAAAAATTTACATGTAGCTCTGGACACCCTGATTTCCAAAGTGCATGAAAAGTTGTATGTTAGGTTTTCCTTTACTCCCTTTGACTATGTCTTAGTTTCTCTCTTTGTGGCTATAATAAAGTGTGCTGACAAAATAACTTTTAGGGATCAAGGGGTTTATTTGGTTTATAAGTTTAGGTCACAGTCCATCATTGTGGAGAAGCGAAGGCAGGAATCTGGAGCATCTAAATACATCCAAAGTCAAGAGTACACAGAGAATGAATGTCTGCCTGCCAGTGTTCCACTAACTCTCCTTTTCCCATTTAGAATTTGGTCTTCATACCCCAATTAACCAAATTACAAACTCTTTCTAAGGTACATCCACATCCTTTTTTTTGGATAAGGATTAAATTTTATTATTGGTTGATATAAAATAAATAGAATTCAAATATATAGCATTTAATAAGAAATGAAGGAGAAAAAATATTATATAAAATGAAAGCATAAACAAAATCCAGAGATAATTGTTTATTTGTTGTTTAAGTGAATTCTATGAGAATTACAAAATTAACAGTTTTTACTACTGACAGAACTCTCTAAATTAGGCAGGTATGTATCTCAGTAGATTTTAAACATTTTTAAAGTTTTAAAACATAAAGATTTATACCTAGTAATACTGAAGTATTGTAGTTATTATCTTTCCCTCAGACAACACAGCATCAGCCTTTAGACAAATGGTGTTTTCATGTTTTCTAGATGGTTTTTATTTCGTGTTTCTAACCATTTATCATAGATACATTAGTATTTACTCACTGTGACCCAGAGAGTAAATTTAGTTTAACAGTAACACGAATTTGTTTACTAATTTTTGAACTTATATGGACTCCTCAGCTTTTTAATTATTCATTCAAAACATCACTGTTTATTCTCTATTTGTTTTTTCGAGACAAGGGTTTCTGGTTGTCCTGGAACTAACTCTGTCTTAGAACCAGGCTGACCTAGAATTCATAAAGATCAGTCTGCCTCAGACCCCCAGCCCTGGAATTAAACACATGTGGTACCACACCTGGCACTGTTTACTATCTTAAGAGCAACAGCCAGGTGGTGGTGGTGGAGGCCTTTAATCCCAGAACTTGGGAGGCAGGTGGATGTCTTTAAATTTAAGGCGAGTCTAGTCAAAAAGAGATAGTTTCAGGACAGGCACCAAAGCTATTCAGAGAAACTGTTTCAAAAAATTTACATACATACCTCCATGCATACACACACACACTTGTGTGTGTGTATGCATGGAGGTATGTATGTAAAATCCCTGAGTTTTACATATGCCAATAGCTTTTATTTAGAGTTCTTGTTATTAGTGCCTTGTATGATTAATATGCAGGTTATCATTTAATTAAAATTCAACAGGAAATTTGTTCCTATTAGTGATTGCTACCAAATACTACTACTACTACTACTACTAAGATATATTTTAAAATATTAACTCTCTTAAGGATTTGATGATAATCACTTAGCAGTTTATTTGTGAATTCTACAGGTGTTCATGCTTAATGACAATGAATGAGTTGTCACATGGCTAGTAATCACGCATCTAAGGCCAATATTTTCATAGGTGATATTAATTTGGAATGCTGGCTATTAGCTTTCTGTATATTTTAGAAACAGTTCTTTATCAAAAGAATACTTTAAACATATTTTCTGCTAGTTAAGTTTTGGTACCAATTGGAGTCTTGGCCTTCAGCTGCTCTTCCCTGCTAGAGTCTTTTTTTTTTTTTAATTAAAAATTTCCGCCTCCTCCCCCCCTCCCCCTTCCCTTCCCTCTCCAGTCCAAAGAGCAGTCAGGGTTCCCTGCCCTGTGGGAAGTCCAAGGTCCTCTCTCCTCCATCCAGGTCTAGGAAGGTGCACATCCAAACAGACTAGGCTCCCATAAAGCCAGTACATGCAGTAGGATCAAAACCCAGTGCCATTATCCTTGGTTTCTCAGTCAGCCCTCATTGTCCGCCACATTCAAAGAGTCCGGTTTGATCCCATGCTTTTTCAGTCCCAGTCCAGCTAGCCTTGGTGAGCTCCAATTATAACAGCCCCACTGTCTCCGTGGGTGGGCGCACCCCATCCACATCCTTTATTGGGACTACCTTCCTATGTATTTCTTGATTATGACAAGCTGGCAATTAACACCCATCATCACAGACTATTAACTAGAATGAACCAAATAAATGAATTCATTTTTACAACTAATTATAATTTATTTATAATAAATATAAAGCAGCAGAGCAGTTTTATTAATTGTATATTCAGGTGTGCGTGTGTTTGCATGTGTGTGTATTTGTGTGTAAATCAATTTGATTGTGAATTGTATCTGAAATTCACTCTTGGAAATTAGTACTGAAATTCATTGTGAATGAATTCACCTTGGTATGATGTTCCTTTGTTATTTTGTGATTATTAATGTAAATAATGTGCTTAATTATTATTTTAAATTATATATCAATCATTTGGTGGGTATGTTTATAGCCTCAGGTGTATTATTCCAACATGTAAAGTATGTGCCTTCAGAAAGGATAGCTAATTCTGTGCCAGATGAATAGCAAGGATTGTTATCAACAATATCATGTATCATATTCATTAGAAATCAAATAATTAAAATAAAAATGTCAGAATACAAGTTTAACTGTGAATATTTATATTTATCATCTTATTAGCAAGTACACTTTGATTTTCCTGTACTGAATTACCTTTGCAAGAAATATGCCTTTCTGAAGTCCTTAGAAATATTTTTTTTATCTTATTTCATAAATTAAACAATATTTATAAGTCACATCAAAACATGTATATTTAAACATAGAAGTCTTGACTATCTTTATTCAGATTCATAAAAGTTTTTAATCTTTGTTACTCTAAAGTATCATATATATATGTGTGTGTGTGTGTATGTATGTATACATATGTATAATGCATGTATGCATCCCTAACTTAGTTCCTCTTGTATCTGAGGCTTCCCATATATTTTATCTTTAGGCTTAGCTGGAATACAAAGCAGCAGGCAAGAAGGACAATGCATTTTAAGTAAATTGTTGAAAGTGTTTTCTTAAAGGTCTTCAAAACTCTACATTCATTCAGTGTGAAAAATCAAGGAAACTGGAATGTTATTTCTTGAAATATTTTCAGTCTTCTAACAAAATAAAACAATGAAGCACAAATTATTCCTTCTAAAATAGTCTCATTTGTGCATAGATGGGGAATATATGTGTATGCACGCATGCAAATATATACACATATGTATTGTAATTTATGTTATTTTATGTGCATATGCATGGGTGTTTAAATGGAACATACCATCATTTACTGAAATTCTATTTATGAGGTCTAGTGGCTTTTATATAGATTCTGCTATAAATAATCTTTTATTATTGAGAGTTTTGATAACAGTTCATTTAGGTTTCTCTTAACAATGGAATGTCTAACAGTCATGGAAGTTATCTCACAAATTATAAAAGAAAATAAAACATTTAAAAAGAAGATGGTATATACATCATGTCTGTCTCTATATATACACTATATAAGGATACGGCGACAAAAGGACATATGAGAGAAAAATCTTGTTTAGTAGTTTAGCTGGTGCCAGCCTTTAAAAACACTTCGACATTTCAAAGTTACAACTTTTTTATACAACTCTTTAAATATAGGCAGGCATCTGGTGTCTCAGTGAGTTGTTCATATGTTTTGGATGCTTTAAATTATTTTATTTGAGTAAGAAATGAGGCCAATAGACCAAGAACTGCACTTGTAAGATAAATCCAATAAAGATCCATTTGAAGTTCCCTTGGTGTTGTGGGTGAACAACAACAAAAAAAATGCTCCATGTTTCTATCCTGTCTATTTCATTCAAGTTAAAATTTTACTTGAAACCAGCACAATTGGGTGGAATCTCGTGCTTTTTGCAACACTCCAGATTCAGACACTGGGTTCTACAGATTTTTTTTTTGAGCATAACTAACATTCTATTATAATTGGAACATAAGCTTCAGAACAACTTGTGGCAAGAATACGCCACTCAACCAAAATCTTGAATCTGCTTCTCAAATAAAATGTGAGTTATTTTACTAAACTAATGAAATGTTTTGAAGTATTTTCCAGTCTTGTTTTTTGACATAGAATCTCCCTTTTCAGTACAGGGTCCAGAATGGCATTACATGTACTATTCAGCCTGAAATGATTGCATTGGTATTTCAAACTTCTTTTCTGGGCCCCTCATTTTGATATCACAAAATCACCCTAATGTACAGGTTTTTTTTACCCTTGATGTCTTGACATGAAGATAATTTTAAAACATTATTGTTATTATATGTATATAGTTAATTGTTTTTATAAAGTATGTATTAAATAAATGAAATTTGGCAACATATGAATTAATTGCTCTAAAGACTTATTGTGTCCATTGTTTATATGTACCAAAGAATGTTTCTAAGAAAGGGACACACTGATCAACATGAATTTGAGACCAACCAATTTGCATAGTGAGTCATAGGCTTGGCAGGGCTATGTAATGAAACACTCTCTAAAAATTAAGTTTAAAAAAATGTCTAAATAAATACTTCAAACAAATATTAATACATAATGTATATGAGCACAAATAATTATTAAATCAAGTAAAGCTACTATCATGGTAACTGTAAAACTTCTATAATGAATATGCCAATTACTGGTTCAGATAACAGATTATTTCTGCTATAACTATTTCCAAAATTCTATGGAATTGAGTGAGATGATGGACATGACACATGTGAACTCCTCTCATCGTAGGAACGCAACACATCTAGATTATATTATTTTTGTTGATAGTGTCATACCCAATTTAAGGAAACAGCCTATAAGCTGCCTTGTTGCTGCTAATCTGATATTCTGTACATTGCAGAAGAGTGCATTGAAAAAACAAAACAAACAAACACATGGTGATTTGAACCAAGGGAAGAAAACAATCAGTAAAATTTAAAAAATTTAAAAATATACACCCTTTCTTTTTATATGGTGATAAATATTATATTTGAGTAAAAATAAATGTATCATCAAGAAATATGTTTTTAATGAGTAATACCCCACTTGTGTTTTTAAAAGATATTAGGAACCAAAGTTGTTTTATCTGCATGAGGTGTAATTCATCAGTGACAACTTAATATTTAAGCTTTAATATTCAGTGAGTATAAATGTGCATGTATCCATGAATATGTTCTTGAACATATATATATTTATGACCATAAACTTTTCACATTTTGAGTTAACTTACAGAAATTACCCTAACATTATCAGCCATAATTCCTATGGGTTAAATTTAATTCAAATGGGCTTTTAAAGTATATTTTAATATATTTTACTCCCCAAATAAAGGAGTTGAGAAACTTATCAGGCAATGTGAATGTCTGAGGTGCTAAAATTTTTGCAGTAAATTGCTACATACATTTCTTGGTATTTTAACTATGTTATTGAATTCTATGGTGTCCTTTGTATTAGAGTGCCAAACATGATTTGCATATATATCACTTTAATATTTAAATAATATTACCAATAATAGCATTATTTTTACTTCAGAAAAAATTAATTAGAATTAATTTCAATTACTTTTGCTTAATAATCTTTCACATCATTATCATAATATGGAAATATGTGACAGGTAGATGCTAACAAACTCATATAGTTTAAAAAGTTGTGGGATCATCAAGCAGTGGAACTTAGAGCAAAGTTGTCATAAACACTGCTCTCATAAGGAGTGCATATTTTAACACTTTGACCATTGTGTCACTTTCTGGATTCTCACCTTGTTCTTGGTTCTCCACATATTGCATATACCCCTGACTTCACGATGACAATTAACATGAGCAAGTAAATGGACCAAATCAAGCACAGTATCATGTCCTTGATACTGTAGAATTTTAAGTAAATTAATATTTATTAAATTAAAGCAAGCAGACTCCATTCTTTTACTAACAACAAAACTCTCTAACATACTAGATTTCAAATAGAAGATTCTAGCTCTGTATGGAGTTTATAATTTTGGTCATCACATTACTAACACAAGGTAGCTCTTTGCTATTACCAGAATGTGCTAAATGGATAAACTTCTATTTTAGTTCTTGGTTTTACCTTTTTAAGAGCGAGAGAAAGAAGTGAAATATTGGGCAATTAGAAAGAATATGATAAAATACATTATAGGAGAAATTTCAAAGAATAAATAAAAATATTTAAAAAGAATGAGAGTTTAAGAATACTATTTTTCAAAAACTCTTCAAGAAATCATTTATCTCCTTACAGCTTTCATTAACCTTTGCCTTTTCAATTCATTTTCTTAGTAGGAAGGCTGACCTTTCTTTCATTATCTCATTCTGATCCTGAAAACTAACTCTAAATGGCTCAGGTGCCAAATCTCTGTATTCCACTCTAGGAAAGATAACTCCCAGAGACTTTCTTTTAACCTTTTTCTCCTTTTCAGACATCTCTGATCCCACATAGTGGAAGCAAGAGGAAAAGTGAGAATTTATGTTATCATTGCAATCATTTGTCACCTCTGATGATATCTGAAATAGCATTTAGCGGCCTCAGATGTCCTTCTGAAGAGATGAAAATGATGCCAAGTAGCCCAAGGGCAGACTACAGCTCGATAGAGATTAAGGCACTTGGTTTCAAACACATTTAAGAGTGTCTTATCTTGTGGAAATGATGTAATCACATTGAGTGAATTTAATAATAATTAAAATATTTTCTACAAATCAGTCCTGAAGGCAGAATTGGTGACTGACTCAAAGTTAATGCAAGTAATAAAATATATGATCTTAAAATTTCTACCACAGGTATTTTTCCTCTTTGATTATATCTCTTGTCTAATATTATACCTCCTTGAGGGCTCCCCTTCTAATTGGCCTCTTATTCCTGGACCTACAAGAAAATCTCAGTTAAAAATGCAAAATTAGAGACTTGATTCTAGGATCCACATATTGGATACCACACGTGGCATTTATCTTTTCGGGTCTGTGCTATTTTTTCTGCTTCCATCTGTTTACCTGCAGATTCAAAATCTCATCTTTCTTTACACTTGAATAGAATTACATTGTAACAGCTCATCATAATTTCATTAACTTTTTATCTGTCTATGAAAATCCAGGTTGTTTTCATTTCCTAGATATTGTGACTTAACCATCAGTGGACAGAGATTAGTTATTATCTTGTTTGCAGGCTCTGAAATCCTTACAGCAACTGTGAAGAAACTAAGACCAAGTCAAAGGAATTTTTGAAGGTTCTATAACCTTCACACTAAACATCATTCACATTAGAAAACTCAACATCTTTATCACTACACTGGATATATACTCCCTGAAAAATTTTGGACAGAGCCTCTGGATCCACACAACTTGTTTTATTAATTCATGAAAGCATCTTTCAAATTTATAAAATGAGTTTCTTTGGTGGAAAAGAAATTTCTATGAAAAAAATATTACACAAATCTTGGAGCTAGTAACTACTTAGATAAACCTAAGTTAATTGTATGGAGAAAAAGTCCTATATATGAAAATGTATAACAAATAATCAATGAAATTGTAGTAACTATAACAAAATTAGAAATCAGTAGCCATTCATCTCTGATCCTGTGATTTTAAAAAATGTCCTACATAAGCACAATCACCATTCTTCTTCTACTCTCTATTTCATTTGCTACTTGATGAAATGAAATAACAGGGTAATATGATAAATCTTATTCTAAGTATTCCTTACTTCTCCACATTGATTTCTAAAGCATGTACAGCAGTTAACATTAAATTCAATAATGAACATGGAGTTTTCCCCCACATCCTTGGCAGCATTTATTGGCCCTTGATTTTTTTTTCAGACTAGCCATGCTGACTTGGGTGAGATAATATTTCAAGGTAGTTTTAATTTGCATTTTGTGATGATAAATAACATTGAAAACTTTAAAGTATTTATTTTATATTCTTGTTCCTTTTTGTTTATAATTGTCTTTTTACATCTGGGTTTTTATTGGGTTGTCTAAAGCTACAAAATTACACCCCCCTTTAAAAAAGTCCATACTAAAGGAAAGATCTTATGAAATTCAGAGAGTGGATATCTACATATATTAGGAGGAAACAGAACTGTAGCTCTCATCCTGAAAATGAAGATACAGCAAACAAATAACAACAAAAACATTCAAATGGACTAAAAGATCCTAATATAAAATCTGAAACTATAAAACTGCTAGAAAAGAAAGTAAGAGATAGACATTAACATATAAGCATAAGGACTTGTAAATGGGACTCAAATTACCTAGGGAATAAGATCAGAAATTGACAGATTTGATATCATGAAACAGCAAAGGGAAGCGGTTCATCCAGTGAAGAGGCAGCCTGACAAAAGAAAACAGAAGATTAGCATCTAGAACACACAGCGAACTCAAATATGAAACATCAAGAAATAATCATATTTTAAATTAAATTATCAGTAAATTAAAAAAAAAGATGAAAGAATTAACAGAAGATATAAGATACCAATGTTCTGAGCAAAATCAGAATAGTAACTTTTGGATGTATAAAACTAAAACTGACTATTTGTTGATCTCCACTGAGAAGTAATCCTATTACTCTTTGGTGCCCCTTGTACCTATATATTAATGAATATAGTATATGGGGCCATTACAAAATATATGGCTTTCATTTGGTCAAATGAGTAGATAATTTCTGTAATTTTGCTTCCTAGGTATCACTGCATTTCAGAAATGAGCCTTTTTAATGTCTGAATCTGTTTTATGACCAAAGCTGTACTCAAGCCGTACTCCAGAAGAACATTGTGCTATTTTTCTAGATAAAACCATCTTCCATCTGTGTCCTTCTTTTTTTGTGCCAGAATAGTTCTCAATGAAATGCCATAAATGGGTTATATATGTCATATATATTCCAAAGAACACAGAAGTTTTAAGCTTGTTGTGGTAAATCTGAGGCTGTGATTTGTGGCAATATGTATATTGGACCTAAATTCTTTAAAATTTATTTGATATATGTGATGTAGATCTTATTTGTGTCTCAATTTTAACGTTTTCTCTTTATATAAACATAATATAAATATATATTTTACAATATATATATATATACAAGAAAAATATAAATGAAGCTCTATATATTGTATCAAAGGACTAAATAAGAACAAGATTTTATGTCTTTACAGAAATATATAAGGCCATTAGAAAAAAGAATTTTTCCCCAAGTCACCAATGTACCTAAGGCAAAGTATGCGCTTAAGATTTCATCCTGTGTTAAGAATTGCACTTTATAGACCATTAGTGTATTTTGAATTAGCCAACTGTGTCAAAATGTGAGGCTACCACTGACCACTCACAGTGAGGCACAGAAAACATTTGTGTTTGACTGAAATGCACAATCTACCCACCATCCTGTAAATGTGAAACTTTTGCGTGCCAAATTACTATGGAATATGTTGTTTGTTTTCAAGAAGTGCAATATCTGTTTGTAACCTGAATGAAATAATTCCAAATAAAATTAATATTGAAGTCATATTAGCTAATCTAGTTGTTTTGATTAGAACATAGAAATAATGTTTTATCTTGAGTAACGTCCTGTAGACTCTATAGTCCTCTTTGGCTATGCAACTCACAGTACTATTCACATTACTAAGTTCACAATAACAAAAGGATGTTAATAGTCTATTACCTCTACATGGAAAATGAAAATCAAGTGTCTTTACAAACTTCTTTGAAACCTAGTGCGTTATGTTAAACACAACATCAGGGAAACACAGAGAAAACGAAGTAAAAAACTTTCCTAACGTCAATTCCTTTGACATTCTGGTTCTAATTCCTTTGACAAAGAGACTTAAAAAAAATCAGGATCTGAATAACTTTGCTTTGTCTGATATTTGAATGTTTATTAAAGTTACCAAAAAATAGTATTTTTTAATTAAAAACTGCAATAGTGTGAATGACAGTACTATTCTTTCTCCTGAAAGCATAAATATGGTAATGACTTAAATTTGGGGATTTTAAAGCCACATTCAATATATACATTTTATATCATATATAAAAATAACACAAATATTACTATTAGTTTAAAAATACTAAGTACTATTTATTAGATTATGTTCTATTTTAAGATAAAATATAGACAAAAATCTCTTTTTTCCCTTCTCCCTTCCCTCCAAATCTTCCTATACTCATTGATTTCAGGTTATATAATCTTATTATTGTTTCTTACACATAAATACATATATATATTTTATACACACACACGCACATATATATACAACTTGCACAGTTTTCATAATAAAAGTTTCTGTTTGTATTTTTAGGGCTAACCATTTGGTATCAAATTGGTATGCACTTTCCTGGGGAAGATTATTTAAAGAAAATTAATTATATTTTGATTAATTATATTTGGGAAGTTAAAAGCTAGTTGAAAATTATATTATTCATATTCTTATTATTATATCAATGTTATCCCTTTTTATGTTATAAATAAAAAATTGCCAATCATAGTTATGTTTCTTGTTTTGGAGATAAAATACCTGGATAGAAGAAACTTAAGGAAAGCAGAGTTAGTCCTGGCTCAGAGTTTGAGGTTACAGTCCATCACTGTGGGGCAAGAGTGTAGAACATCTGGTCATATGCTGTCAAAAGGAAAATTAAAAGCTGTACACTCCTGCTTTGCTCCATTACCCATCTGAATGCATTCCAGGATCCCAGCCCAGGATACACTCCTTTTTTAAGGTAGTTCTTCCCACCTCAACCTAATCAAGACTGTACCTCCCAGGCAAGGCTACTGGAAGCTTGTTTAATCTGGTGAATTCAGATCATATCGCATCAACCATCAACAGTAACTTGCACATTATCTTAAAAGTACAGATAAAATGTACAGTCTATGTTATAAAATATAGACTGCGTGTTAAATGGGAAAATTCAGTGGATAGCTAACAAGACATCAGGACAACCCAGTGAAAGAAATTCAGGGAGCAAAGCAGACAGACTTTCCTTGATCACAGTTTCTGATGTTGCAAGATTTTCTCTATGTTTATATTTATAGAAATGAAGAACTCTAAGTCCGTGTTATCATCATTGTTAGAAAACTTGCTTTTTCTCTCTGGGGAGAATGAAAAGATTTGTTTAGTGTCCCTAGACAGAAGATCCAATCCATATCTGTATTGATTATATTTTCTAGGGTCCACCGTTTTTGATATTTCCAGTAAGACTGGATGAGAAAGACTCCTGAGACACAAGGATGTGGGAAAGCAGTAGTCTTTTAGTATGCATGCCACAGTGACTAACCTATTCAGTTGTCTCTCATACTGCAACTAGTGTAGGCCTGCCCTACTTTCTCCTGCATCCTCTTTTATCTCTGAGGAGAGGGCTAGGAGTGAATGTTTAATTTTCACCTAGGGTCCTGTATACTCCAGAGTACAGTCTCACCAACATCAGAAGAGAAGAAAAAAAATACTGTTGAGAGTTTCAGTTGTTCTCTTTGGGATTGCAGGATACACCAAATAACATCTGTCCTGTTCTTTATCTATCTTTTTTTTTTTTAAATTCAACTCCTCTCCTGATTTTCCTGCCTTGATTGTTTCAAAAACCAGTTGCAGAGACGAGAACATAAGTAACAGTTTAAAGCGTTCTTAAATTTCTTAGCTCTTTAACTGGAAATTTCATTCTCTATTTTACTCCATCAGCTGCATATGCCTATCAATACTGCATGACATTGCCAATTCTGTCCTCTCTAAAATTAAACCAGTGTATAAATATACTGCAATAACCAAATGCTAAAGGCTAAAATTTCTGTGATATGGAGGACCCCACCTTCCTTCCACTTCCAGCTAACAATTTTTTATGTTGTGAGGTAGTCTCCAAAGTAAGTCCCGTTACAAGTCAAATTCCTAACCAACAAAAAAAGAAGATTAAAATGAAAATAAACAAACAAACAAAATATCTTGGCTCCAGTGGTTAAAGATCACTGGATACTCTTCCAGAGATCTTGGGTTCAGTTCCCAGCATCCACATGACACCTCACAATCATCCTTGTTTGTTTCCTTTTATTGTCCATAAGCAGCATATATTAACATATTGCACATATATATTTATGCAGGCAAAAAATCCACACACAACACAGAGACATGTGTGGATATATAATAATGTAATATATAGAATTGTTTTAGTTTAAAATTGGAAGAAATAAAAAAAAAATTTCTTTACAAAAGAATGTTTGAATTTTAAACTCATGAATTTTGTCTTTCACAAACTAAAATACCTTCTGGTTTGTTCACTGGCCCCTTGAATAAGGATTTTGCAAAATCTCATAAGGTTAGTTAATTCAAGGCCATCTATTGATATGTACATCAATTTAATTGAGCACCATGACCTAATAGGAAGAGAAATAGCATCCCAAATCACTCAGCTTACCCTCTGGTCTTAGGAAACAAGCCAGTTTATAGCCACTGAGATTTTCCTATCATATGAGTGATTTCCCAAGATGAACACAGACATTTAAGGGAATTTAATGACAAAGTCTCAAAAGAAAACTGAACTGTGGTCTTGTGTATTTTAAACTCCTGCAGTTAGTTTAATCATTCACCACTATTCACATATGGAAACAGTAATTTCAACTGGAGGAAAGATCGCAGGGTATATATTTTTTCATGCTTTTAGCATATCTAGGAAAGTTCATTCTAAGTAATATGGCTATTTGAAAGAAAATGACATTATAAATGTGGCTGGATTCTATAAACATAAACAGGGCTAGGCAAGTTCCTTAGTTTTTTTTTTTTTTTTTTTTTTTTGGTTTTTCGAGACAAGGTTTCTCTGTGGCTTTGGAGCCTGTCCTGGAACTAGTTCTGTAGACCAGGCTGGTCTCGAACTCACAGAGATCCGCCTGCCTCTGCCTCCCGAGTGCTGGGATTAAAGGCGTGTGCCACCATCGCCCGGCTTAAGTTCCTTAGTTTAATGCTATTTCTTTCCTGCTTGCCTTCTCTGAGCCTTTTCATTCCCTTTCTGAACTTTATAAATTTCTATTGTGATCTTCTCATTAATGAAAAAGAAAATTGAAAGGTAAGAGAAACATGCTTGATGTGGGTTTCCACTCTGTATTCTGTGACTATCATTGGTTAATAAAGGAACTGCTTTAGGGGAACAGAGCTAGGTGGGAAAACTAAACTAAATGCTGGGAGAAAGGAGGGGGGCGCAGAGAGAAGCCATGGAGCTGCTGGTGGAGAAAGACTTGCTGAAACATTCCTGGTATGCCACGACCTAATGGTGATGCACAGATTAATGGAGATGGGTTAAATTAAGATGTAAGTGTTAGCCAATAAGATGATAGAGTTAATGGGCCAAGCAGTGATTTAAATAATACAGTTTTTGTGTGATTATTTTGGGGCAAAGTGGACAGGAACTAACAAGCAGCCTCCTTACTACAAATTGGCAGCAACTTGGTGGACAAAATCCACGTGAAACCTGAGAGAGCTTGAAAAGTAATTCTTCTGGGGTCTTTGATGGAGTAGATGAATTGATGGTTAGGTTTTTGTAGTTATGATAAAAGATAAAATAGATATAAATATTGTAACTGTATTCAAACTTGATACCTGTTTTATTTTATGTAGTTTTACTATGTTGAAGATAAATCCTTCCTTTTCTTTTAAACAGAAAGGGAGATTGATGTGTGATTCCCTCCTGTATGCCATGAATATCATTCATTACTAAAGAAACTGCTTTGAGTCTATAGCAGAGCTATAGGGAAACAGAGCTAAGTGAGGAAAACTAATGATGGGAGAAAGGAAGTGGAATCAGGAAGAAGCCATGGAGCCGCTGCTCATGACAGACGTGCTGAAACTGCTTGTAGTCCATGCCCTCATGGTGATGCACAGATTAATGGAGAGGGTTTCAATTAAGATGTTAAGTGTTAGCCAATAAGAAGCTAGAGCTAATGGGCCAAGCCGTGATTCAAATAATACAGTTTCTGTTCTATTATTTCAGGGCCAAGCAGCTGGGTATTAACTAGTGGCCTCCTTACTACACATGCTGAACCTCTTACTCACACGTTACCTATTTTCCCCATAATCTCATCAGAGAATTTCGTTTATCTTAGCCATCACCGTACAGTAATAAAAACATTTGATGGAGTCATGAGTGGTTTTATATCTTCCTGTCAGCAAGGAGTAGAAATGATACTTAGGAGTCGACTTTCTGCCATTAGAGTGCAACTCATCCCAATATGCCACAAAGTCTCGTGGATAGAAAGGCTTATCAGAAAAGCACTGGGATGTTTAGAGTTTAATAAAGCCTATGACTCATGTGTCCATGACAGTCCTAAAGTATATCATACCTTTTGACAACTTTGTGAAATTATTTGTATTTATTATTTATCTGCATTGATTGAATAAACATATATTTAATTGACATTTTCATACTGGAATTGTTTATACACTTTATTGCAAACTGTTAGACTAGAAATCAATGATGTATTGAAGCTGTTAATGTAGGCAGTGTTACAAGCTCTTAAAATGGACTGCTACAATAGTGGTAGATAAATTATGCAAGATGGGACTGTACATCTGTTGATTTGCCAGATTGCTAATTAAAATGCTTTAAAGCTATTATCCTCTTTAAAACCACATTGTGTAATTTTAAAAATGTCATTTATCTAGTTTAAACTATGGTTATTTTGATTTGTCATATGAAAATCACTAAAGGCAAAGATTTTGAATATAAATGTAGCCACAAAATGGTGTAAGTTACAAGCATTTTTAATATCTTGGTTTAAATACAATACAATCTATTTTCTTTCATATTAAGATCTGTTTTACTGCTGTTCATTATGCTCATATCTCTGTATCTGTCTATGGTATAAGCCTGTGGATATCAGATTTCTCAGAACAGAAGTCACTATGGTTGGGAAGCATCTCACATGGACGTTGGGAACATAACTCATGTCCTTCAGTAAAGCATTATGTAGGTTGAAGGCTTTTTGCCTAAGTTGGTGTTTCAGTCCCACTGCTTGCCTGGCTATAGAAGATGGCTGGTTCAAGCTCCATGTCTCCTGTTACTAGGAATCTTCGCTAGGTTTACTATCAAAGATTCCAGGGAGTTTCCATTGCATTGGCTTTCTACATCTCCCCACTCCCCAACTGATTTCCAATCATCTCACCCAGTCCTCTTTCACTCCATCCCTTTGCCTACCCTCCTTAGGTAGGTTCCCATTCTTACCCACGCTAGGTCTACTCACAAAATCTATTCTATTTCCACTTCTCAGGGAGATCTATGCTTCCCCACCTCATTCTTTTATTTTAGTTAGGCACTTTGGGTCTGTAGATTGTATTATGTTTTATTTCAATTTTTTGACTGTAAAGGAACTAAGCACAGAGGGAAATTTCATTGTATGGGCTGCTAAGCTAAACCAGCATATATGTCCTAAAAGTATCCTGACTTCCAAATTTGAGTCTAAGGATATGTTGCTTCGGTAAAGAGATTTTCTATTGTTTTCACAGAAGATGAGAACCTGTGGATTGCTTCTAGGTGTATATTGTGTCATGGACCAAGACTTCCTGAATAGTCACTGTAAACAGCCTCAAAAAATTACTTTGCCTAACTGCTGAATGAGAAGAACCAAGCACACATAAAAGACTTAATTAACAGTGCTCCCAAACAGCAGGAAGCAGTATGAACAAGTCTATGCCTGTATCCCAAATATTGTCTCTAAATGTTTATTTACATTTTAAGGGGGATATGATACAGATATAAATAATTTGCATTGGTATGGATCTTGGTTTATCGATGAAATAATGTCAGTATTCTTATACGTATATTTCTGATCTTGATTAAGGTATTGTGTTTGTGTAGTTCATATTAAAAATAATATGAATCAGTGGTAAAAATCACTTGTTGCTCTTTCAGAGAACCAAGATTCAATTACTAACACCCATATAGTAGCTCACAACCATCTGTAACTCCACTTCCAGGTGAATGTGATGTACATACATACATACATGCAAAAACACTCATACACAATAAATAAATACATCTTTTTAAAAAAGATAATTTATCCATTTTCCCAGAGTCATCATTTTTTCCTATGTGTATGGTAAGAATCCTTATAATTTATCCTTTTAGCAAGTTTCACATAGGCAGTACAGTATTATTGGTTTGTATGAATTCTTTTAGAATTTCATATGACGTATTCTGATCATATTCTCCAGTTCTTCCCATGTTCATTCCTATTTTCTATCCCTTTCAATTTTGTGCTCTCTCTCTCTTTCTCTCTCTCTCTCTCTCTCTCACACACATACACACACACACACACACACACACACACACGCCCCTAGATTCTAGTCTGAGCTACCAATATACTTATGGGCATAGGACATTCACTAGAACCTGATATCAAATATACCAGAAATTCTACCCCTAGAGAAAACTTAATTTCTAACCCCCAAATACCAATAACTATCTATATCTCCTCAGTTAGATGTTTGGACTCATGAACCTCTTCTTGCTCTATGTTAGAATGCTGACTGCCTTGATCTGATGTAGATCTTGTGTGGTCAACCACGCTGCCACGAGTCCATGTGAGCCGTGACCCTCTTTTGTTCATTGTTTTGTTCCATTCCTCCATAACCTGTGGCTCTTACAAAATTTATGGCCCCTCTTCTGTATAGTCTCTTAGCCTTGTGGAAAGAGTGTGATATAGATGCCTATTTGTGGCTGAGCACTCTACTAACACTCCCTGCACTGAACCAATTCTGAGTTTGTATGTCAACCAACATCTATGTACAAAGAACCCCCTGATGAGGTCTAAGGGAAATAATAATATATAGGTAAAGAAATTCTAATTCAAAAAGGAGTTTGATGCTATGTCATAAGAGTGGACAAAGGAAAAAGTGGAGTAAATATGTGCAAGTTTTGGTTAATTGTAAACTAAAAAAAAGGAAGTACAGTGATGAAATTCAGATCCTCTTTTGGACTTAGGGGAGATGTAGCAGTAAAAGGGGAGGGTAAAGGAAAGAAGAAAGTAGGGGAGAAAAATGAAAATAGAGCACAAAACCACATAGAATATTAAAAAGTCACTATTGACCCTATCTAATTATTCATTTTAGGTGGAAACTGCTTGTTTGTTCCTCGCTGCCCAGACCCAAAATAATTACATAGAAACTGTATTAATTAAAACACTGCTTAGACTATTTATTAGCTTAAGCATATTTCTAGCTAGCTCTAATATCTTAAATTAAGCCATCTCTATTAATCTGTACATCACCATAAGGTTGTGGCCTATCAGAAAAATTTGTGGACTCCAGTGGGCATCTCTGTCATTTAACAGCTACATCAGCTCCCTGATTCTGCCTTTATTCTTCCTCTATCTGATCAGAATTTTCACCTTGCTCTATTCTGCTATGTCATAGGCCCACGTGTCATCTTTATTTATTAACCAATAAAAACAACACCTATACAGAAGGACTTCCCAGAACATTTCCTTTTTTCTGTCCAAATGAAAAGGAAGGCTTTACTTTGACATAGTAAAATTACATACACACAACAGTTATCAAGCAGGAATTATAGTTACAATATTTAGTCCACTTACATTTGACAAATTAGACAAATACTCTGCCATATATGCTATATTTGAGAGTTTCAAGTTTTATACTTTTTGACTATAAAGTTTTATTTCTAATTAATCTTTTATAATTATAACTATCTTTTTTCAACACCATCAAAGACTCTAGAAAAATATAATATTACCTACATTAACTGGAAGTGCATTGTAAGCAACTTTCAAAACTCTAGAATTGACAGAGACATCTCAATGTAGATTTTAAAAATTTAACATGTATATTTTAGAGCTTTTGTTCTTATATTACATAATTATAGTATTTAAAACTTCTAATGAAAGGAAACAAACTCATATATACTAAGTATTAATTGAAATTTAATTTGTGTGAAAAAGAGTTCTATCCATGCTATAAGAAGATCTGACTAAATCACAAGCAATACAAGTAACTTAACTGTTAGTGCAAAATTTAACAAATAAATTTTATCAGGTATATCTTAGTTTATTATGGAAAAGCTATGGAGAGATATACATCATAGTACATATATATTTTTATAATTATTTATACATTCAATGTACAAAGGGAATCAAAGAATCAAATATTCAGAGCCTGAAAAAAACAAGATAAAATAACAGAAGGAAATAAAAATTCCCTCTTATCTAGGATGGACAAGTCAAACTAAGAAAAGAGTCTCAAGAGCATGCACAAGAGTCAGAGACACTCCCTTTCTCTCTTTTAGGAGACCCACAAACACACCAAGTCAACTGTCATAACATATACAGAGGACCTTGCGCATTCTCCCTGCATTCCTGTGCTTGCCTCTTCAGTTTCTGTGAGTCCATCTAAAACATGCTTAGTTGAGTTAGTGAATCATATGCTTCTGGTGTTATTCATTCCCTCTGATTCCTAAAATCTTCCCTCTTCCTGTCCACAAGTTCCCTGAGCTTAGTCTATGTAGCCACTAACATTTGCTACAGGACAAAGCCTTTCTGATGATGACTGGATAAGGCAACAATCTGTGCCACCATCCCCCAGAACATCTTTATTCTTTTACAAATGGAAATATGCAATAAACACTGTATCTTAAACAATAATGTTTAGTCTTAATAAGTTTGAAACACATTTTCCCAAATCAATTTGCATGACTATTTGTTCACATCTGGTTTTTTAACTATAAATAATATGCTTATATCTTTATTCTAATTGTATATTATTGTCAATATTTAAAAACTGCAGCAATTTTGATGACAGGACTAGTAAGACCACTAATTCTTATTTAGATTTTTAATATTACAACGACTCCCCTGGACTCATTGAAATTCTGTAAGAATCTAATGAATGTCTTCCCTAATCATATAGAAGTATGGCAACCTTATAACCATATTTACATATTGGAGTGCATGTTCCACTTTGGGTTAGGAATTTCAAGTATTGTTTTCTATGTACAAGGAGTATATACAATTGATGATTGTGATTGTTAATGAGACTTGATGAATAATCATTTGAGCTTCTAGGAGAATATGCCTCTGGCTGCAACTCTGATGATATATCTTAGAATTATCATAGCAGCTTTCTTTGACATAATCACTGGATTAATTCTTTGATGTATTAAAATTGATGATATTATTAGCAGATGGTGAAGGTGAGTAGGTTATGCTTGAAGAAGTCATTCATGGGATATTTCATTAGAATTACATCTCTCCCTCCCCTTTCATGGCTTCCCCTTTGTCTGAGACCTACTCACCACGTAGTAAACAACCTGTTCCTCCCTAAGTTATTACAACTAAACAAGGATGAAAACCTCACAAAGTAAGCTAAAACAAAAATCTCTTATGTTTTTTCATTAGGTAATTGATCACAGGGATTATAAAGTTGATTAGAAGAATATCACTATATTGATTAGTAAAATCACTATAGCTGAATATTTCATAAACAATTCATGTATGTATAAATTCCATGTGGTCTATGAACATAAAATAAAGCAATATGTAAGTTTTAAATGTTTACTTGTTTGTCTTATGATCTCCTAAAACTTTGAACATGATTAAATTTTCTCTAATGCATATTTAATGAATGACAACAATGTAATTAGTTGTCACATTCTTATTTATTAGTGAAACTGTGAGAAAAAGAAACAACAGTTAGTTCATTACTTAAAAATTAATAGGTCCCAAATGCTTTTATTAAAACATTATGGATTTAGTCATTATTCTTTCATGCTGAAAAATACCTAATTAATTTAACTCATGTTCTTTAAGAGAGTTACTGGTTGATATGCAGAGTGTTTTCTTCATTATATTTTGTTCTTTTCTTTTTGTTTTCTGAGACACAGACTCAGCATATATAAATGGTCTCAAACTCCTATTTATTCCATGCTGACTTCAAGCTCACAATTCTTTTCTTCCAGCCAGCCTCCTAAATACAGAAATTACAGGCATACACCACCACACCTAACTACATGTAAGGAATATTTTTGGTAAACATTAAAGAAGTAGACTTTGAGATGAAATGAAATCAGCACTTTGATTTTATTAAACATCTTACAAGCAGAAAAAATATTTCAAAATTTCTGATTTCTTCCTGACTATTCCTTCCTGAAAAGAACTGAACACAAGTGACTGAATAACTTTTGAAGATACCACATAACAACTTTTTATGTGTTCATATTTTTTGTTCTGTAATTCACTAATTTTCAAGGTAGTGATGAGTGATTTATGTATCATAGAGCTTTGTAAGTTAGATTTACATGTATTTCAGTATTGAAAGGATTATAAGATATTAATGGACCTATGATAAAAAAAAACAAAAATCTTATCTTTTCTAAACCTACAGTAAAGCCTAGAAATGAAGCATATCTTTCAAGAATTCTAAATTGTGGCATATATAGTCAACCATATCAAGGAAGACTCTAGTTCCTAGGCTGCATATGACTGAGGAGCCTCTCAAGGTCCATAGCTTTCTCTCCCAGACTTTGTTAATACCAGTAACACTAAAAGTGTATGTAATTTTGTGTGTGAAGATCCTTGGATCTCTAATCATTCTGATGCTCACTTCTGACTTTACCAGAGGTAGTAATAAGGGTCTTGAGTGATGGGATCTATTTAAAACAATGCATATTTCCCTCATCCTCCCCTTCTCACTTTTCTCTCCCTTCCCCCGATACTCCCATTCCCCCCCCCCCAAGATCCCAAAATTTCTCCCCGGCAATTTTGTCTACTTCCCTTAGTCAAGAGAATAATTATATGTTTTTCCTTGGGTTCACCTTCTAATTTAGCTTCTTTAGGTTCACCAATTATATACTCCGTGACCATTATTTATGGCTAGAAACCAATTATGAGTGAGTACATCCCATGTTCATCTTTTTGGGTCTGGGATACCTCACTCAGGATAGTGTTTTCTATTTCCATCCATTTGCATGCAAAATTCGAGAAGTCATTGTTTTTTACCGCAGCGTAGTACTCTATTGTGTATATATTCCACACTTTCTTCATCCATTCTTCCATTGAAGGGCATCGAGGATGAGGGAAACTTGGGGAAACAGGAGGATTGGGATAAAGGAAGGTTGGATAGGGGAGCACGGAAGCACAATTTTTAGTTAAGGGAGCCACCTTAGGGTTGGCAAGAGACTTGAACCTAGAGGGGCTCCCAGGAGCCCAAGGCGAGGTCCCCAGTTAGTTCCTTGGGCAGATGAGGATAGGGAACCTGAAATAACTCTATCCTATAGCCATACTGATGATTATCTTGCATATCACCATAGAACCTTCATCAGGTGATGGATGGAGATAGTCACAGAGACCCACACAGGAGCACCGGACTGAGCTCCCAAGTTCCCAATGAGGAGTGGAAGGAGGGAGAACATGAGCAAGGAAGTCAGGACCACGAGAGGTACACCCAACCAATGAGACAGTGTGGCTGATCTATTGGGAGCTCACCAAGGCCAGCTGGACTGTGACGGAAGAAGCATGGGATAAAACAGGACTCTCTGAACATGGCGAACAATGGGGGCTGATGAGAAGCCAAGGACAATGGCCCTGGGTTTTGATCCTACTTCAAGTGTGGGCTTTGTGGGAGCCTAGACAGTATGGATGTTCACCTTTCTAGACATGGACGGAGGGGGGAGGACCTTGGACTTTCCACAGGGAAGGGAACCCTGACTACTCTTTGGACTGGAGAGGGAGGGTGAGAGGAGTGGGGGGAGGGGGAGAAGGGTGGGAGGAGGGGGAGGGAAATGTGAGGCTGGGGGGAGGCGGAAACTTTTTTCTTTTTCTCAATAAAAAAAAAAACAATGCATATGTGGTACATGTATCAGTTATCTTACAATATCCTATAAACTTGTATAAATATATGTTAATTAAATACAGAAACTTGTTAATGTAAAGGTAGATTAATTATGACTGTATTTTTAACAAGTAAATTTTTGTATAGTGAGCAGATACCACTACAAATAATGATGGACTGAGAATAAGAATAGGCAACAGTTGTTCTCCACCTTACTGATGCTGTAGCTTTTCAATATAGTTTCTAATGTAGTGGTAAACCCCAACAACAAATTATTTTTATTCCTACTTTATAACTGTAATTTTCTACTGTTATGAATTGTAATGTAAATATCTGTGGTTTATAATAGTCTTAAATGACAATAAAGTGGTCATGACCCACAAGTTGAAAGTTGATGCAATACAGGCCACAAAACATTAAAATATCAAAATCAAAATAACCTTCTACAATCTTTGATGTTACATTAAAATCATTACTGTATTTATTCATTTATTAAGTTCAAACTATAGTTTGAACCCTGGATTTTGTGAAGCATTCATATTTATTCCCAAACCTCTATTAATTCTTTTTATTTTTTTAATAAATGAATTGACATACAAGTGTATTGTCATACTAGTATCTGTTACAAGCCTGAAGATAAAAGTTAGTACCAGTAATGTCTTAACTTGGTATAATATCAAGATGGATGACCATACTTAAGCACATACAGAAACTGAAAAGGTAATAAGGAGATTGAATTTTATATGAATGTGCTTTTAGAGGCATCCTCCTAAGTTAATCTGAAAATGAGCTGAAAAATTAGTAAGGAGGAATCAACTTAAGAGTGTTATGGTGCTGGTGAAGTGAGCACAAAGCTGTAACATGGATCTTCCTGATCAGGAAGATTTTTGAACATGTAAAGAATGCTGGCAACCCTGAAAGAGGGACTATTGTCTGAGTTTATTGTTTATGCATATGTAGAACATAAAAGGAAGAGTGAGAAATTAGGCGTTTAAAGAAGCAAATGTCAAAACATGCAGTCAGCTTCTGTCAGACAAAAGAACTGAAAATATCCATAGGTAGTGTGATGAATATTTCTCACTATCATCTTGAATACATCTGTAATCAATTAAATCCCAAACTTCTGGGTAATCCTGTGAGGGATCTTCTTAATCAGATTATTTGAGGTAGGGTGACCCATGGTAAATCTGGGCCATACCTAGAAGGAGCAGTCCACATAATATATATATGTGTGTGTGTGTGTGTGTGTGTGTGTGTGTGTATATCCATTTTATCAGTTCTGTCCCTTTAGAGACTACTGAATAAAATTTGTAGTAATAGGAAATATAAAAGTGAAACACTATCCTAAATTATTATTAAGGCAATATGATTCTAAACAATAAAATATTCTAGGAAATTTAAAACAGATTTGAAAAGTAGAAAAATTTATTAGCTTAGAATTTATTTCCATAATGTGAATCATAAAGTTTACAACTCTTTTACAAGGTCACTAGTGCAGAGTAAAAGTAGTAATATCAACTGTGAATTCATTTTATAAAATATAAAATGTATAAAAATGTTTTAATTTTTTGAAGTACAAACACTGGAGATAAAGAAGAAAGATTTAGGAAGAATTTTCATGGCCTGCAGTTGTTCACAAATAAACACACTGAGACTTACATTAGTTATAAATTCCCAGCTAGTAGTTCAGGCTTACTACTAACTAGCTCTTGCATTTTAGGCTAACCCATATTTTTTATTTATGCTCTGCCATGTGGTGTTACATTCATTAGCATGCCGCATTCTTCTCATCTCATTGAGACTTCAGACTCCACCCTTCTTCTTCCAGCATTTACCTTAGTCTGGCTCTCCTGCCTAACGTCATTCTATTCAGCTATGGGCTAGTCAACTTCTTTATTAAACCAATTATAGCAAAATATTTTCACACACTGTAAATGACCATTCTACTTCAGGAAGAGAAAAGCTAGTGCCAATGAGTACATAGACGTGATCTAAATAATTTATTTGCTTCCAATCAAAACTTTAAGAAAATCCTATTTCATTTCCATTCCAGAATTGAATGAACTCTTTACATTGCATGAATTGTAAAAAGGAACAGTCAAGATATGAACATATTTTACGTAATTTCCTCTACAAAGTTGTATATGATCTGTATTTGTATAAAACATAAGAAAATAAATATAGTAATAAATAAAATAATTGATGCACAAACTTTATATGTTTGTATGTTTGTATGCCATTATTTTTGTATCATAGCTTTAAGTGCGTTATCATTTATATCTAAAGTTATTTACATAGAAATTGAAATTTAAAGACATATGAGAAATCATAATTGTGCATTATAGAATATTTATAATATTTAAAAACTTTTATTTATCTTAAAATGTCCAATGGTAATTTTATTCTAAGATTTTATTCATTTTCCAGTAGACAGAACCCAAAATTTAAATGAAAAAAATAATTTGCATGAGAGCAGTTACTTGAAGCTCTACATTATTGCATTAAATTAGATTTATAGAGATTTTTAAACATTATGATTTGAGACTTGTATGTTAGAAAATTAAAGTACCATTTACTTGCAGATATTTTAAAGCATTAAACCAGTTTTTACTGGTAAAGGAGGAGAACAATCACATTGCTGTTGTTTTTGTTTTTACTTTCTATATTTTTGTACCTTTGTTAAGTTTTCCTGTAGTCTCTAAAGCTTTGACATAATTAGCTCAAGTAACTAATATTTCAATTTTAGAACACAACAGTCTTTTTAGCAAAAATTGATAAAAATATATTTGGTGTTATTTCTACATGTACTCTAATTAAAATGAATTTAATTCTTTTAAGAGAAAATCCATTTTATCACCCTTTATTAGATCTTCATTCTTTTGCTAAAATGCTTGGCATGTGGTAATGAGCTATCATGATTTGAAAGTGATATTCATAGGTTATGCGAATATGCCACAGAAGAGATTAGCCACTAGCCTTCTAGCCTGTCAGTAAAGAATAATTCTGTCAAACTGCTTGTGGCATGCCCTAAAGTTTTATTCAAATGTTACTTGCAATTTTTGACAATTTTATTTCACAAAATATTTGATTATGAATGACAGGTCATTATTTTGTCAAATCTGGTGAGTATTTGGGGATGACAATACTATTAAGAAAAACTAACTGCATCTCATACACTAAATACGATTTTATGATCAATAATATTTTATACATATTTCAGAAAATAACAGTGCTATTTACAAGTCTACTAATCTAAATGAATTGTAGTGTTTTCTATCTTCACTTACCTTTTTCTTAGCTTTTTAAATTTTATCCTGCAATTTCTTCTAGTCATGAAAGGACACCATCACATAGCAGACAGTGCAGGCTGAACTCAGTTAACTTTTTCTTATTATTAAATATTAGAACACAGTTCTCATATCCTACCTCTCCACCTACTCAGAATCAAATAGTCTGTATTTCTCCTTAGGTCTAGCACAGTGGGTCTGTCTGATTATTCTCTCAAGATTCCTCCCCAAAATGCCTAGATCTAACATGCGTCCTAGATCTAATGCTCTACTCCATAATTGCACCCCTGTTGGCACCTCAACCGACCTCTAGATTCCTGCCTTAATCAGCTCTTGTTGTCTCCTAAAACACAAGTCCCTGCTATGCTACAGCAAGCAGAGCTGTCCATTCAAGCAGATCCTGCACTTCCTTCTCCAACATAGAAAACCCTGGATGGGATGATCATTGGGGAAAACTTTGTTCTTATTTTGTTAAATAAACATGTTGTGCCTACACAATCACTGTATAAATAGCTGTTTATGATAATAAAATAGTATTATTACCATCTTAATAAAGTAGCTTTTGAAAGTGACGAATTCAGAATCATAAGCAGTTTGTTGTCGAGGCTCAGCCTCAATGGAATTCACACGTTCCAGGGTAAAGGAGTGCGGGTTTGAAATATTAAGCAAAGGAACAGAGATACGAGAGAAATAAAAGACAGAAACAAATAATGGCACCAGGAAGGAAGTTCAATAAGTATTTAATTCACCCACGTTCATTTTCCACATGCTTATATACTCCTCTCCAAAAAGGGTGAGGGGAAGTAACAGACTTCTTTAACATGATATAAGGAACAGACCAAATATCCTGCAGGCAGCCACTCCTTGGAACCTTCCTGACAATCTCCTTGTAGAACTGAGAATAGACTTGAATTATTTGACCTGTGGTCAAGGTGGAGTGGATCCACCTATACACTCAAAATGCTATTTAACCAAACCCTAGGTAAGGATCTCTCTCTCTTTTATTCTTTTTCTTTTTTTTTTTCAGCAACACCTGTTGTCAACAAATTTGAGAGAGCAAGAATAAACTTAAATTCTCTGGTCTTTAGTCAAGGTGTAATGGACTCACATTAGTAGGTCCTGGCATTTACTTGAAAGCACGATTATAAAATACACATCTACATTACCCCCTCCGTGACACATGGACTATCACAGAAGAAGGTGTGAAAGGACAGGCATGTGATTAAGAACAGATATCCAGATATGAGATGGGCTCTAAACACTGTAAGTCTGACCAACTATCAATCCACGGACAAGACCTCCACAAATCTGAGTTTGTCAATACCTTGTTGTTTAAGGAAAGAGAAATTGTGAGGTCTTAATTTTTTGAAGATTTAGGGACACATTTTTATTCAAACGTATGGAGAAGGTTCATGGGGGATGAGGAGATACTTTCTTTAGTGCTTTAGCCAATAGTATGGAAGGTATTCACCTGTAAGGAAACTCTCACCCATAAAAATGAAACTCATTGGTCACCATAAAGAGAGGAGAAGAAGAAGAGAGAGAAGCGGAAAGAGAAAGGAGGAAAAAGTAAAAAGATGGAGGTAGAATGGAAACTAGTTGGCAATACAGAATTAATATGAGTGGAGTGAGACAACAAGGGTCATAAAGTAAACTTTATTAAAATTCATTAAAAGCCCATTATTGTGCAAAATTAACATATTCTAATCAAAAGCAAAAATGAAGACCTCTCAAACAGAAGTAATAAGAGTAAGATAAGAAAAACATTTACTTCTAAAAAGAAAAATAGTTTTTTTACATACTCTCAATTACACAAATGTGAAATTTAAGTATAATGAAAAACTTAGACAAAAGCATTAATATAATTTTGTTATTGCATTTTATTATAATGCAAAATTTAATCAAAGCATTAATATAACTTGGTTATTAAAGTTTGTTATTTATTTGATTGTCAAACACATATGAAACACACAACAATGAATCATTTGAGAAACCACAGTGGGATTTATATGTAATTTTTTTTTGTTTCATGATTTTTACATTTAAGGTCCTGATTTTAGGTAGTTTCCATAGCAACTTATATTGTGCATGAAACATTATGTATGTAAAACATGTTTATGATTAAACAGCTACCCTGAATAAAAATTAAATAAAACATTGTAGAATGGCAATCAGTAACTATTTTAATGGAACAATGAATAAATAGTACAGTGATGTACTTTTTAGAAGAAGTCTTCTATTTCCATGCTTTCGTTCATTTATCAGAAATGATGTAGGAGTCATGTAAACAGTGGAAAACAATCTCTGTCATTTCCTTTATATTTTGTTAGTTGAAATTTCAGCAATATTGTGTTGAATTAATTGAAATGTCTTAAATAATGTTAAATGTGGAGAACAAAAGTTCCCTGGAAATCAACAGGAAAATATTTTTTTTATCTGAATAAAACCTTCACATGACCTAGCCTTTCATTATCTTTTATTCATTTCAGTACTCTAGAGTTTAAAATACTAGTTTCTTCAGTGACTTATTTTTGAAAGAATAATATATACAGATATAGAAGGAAAAGAAACTAATAATGTAATTTTTAGAGATGACAATCAGTACGTTTTGACTTCAAAAAGTTAGCATTTTGGAATTATTAATGCTACTGTAGAAATTTTAATTAAATAAATAAAATAGAAATATATATATATAATTTTAAATATTAGATTGGACCTTAATATAGCATTTGCATTATTGTGATATTCAAGAGAACCTCAACCTCATTTATTATATTTATACTGTTTACTATATTTACTAAATATTTTGATATTTAGGAAGAATGTGTTTGTCAAAAATATGGTCACTTAAAATGAAATTCCAGTATATTAATTTATAAATTTAAATGAGCTTAATAAAATTTAAATTGTGAAAGATGGCTATTATTTTTTCTGAATTTATACTAAGCAAAACAGAGCTCATATTAGCATTTATTGCAAAAAGATGCAGACTTCATATTTATATTGTAATATAACAAGGTTCTTTGATATTATTCTGTGCCTTCATTGCTCTTTCTTATATGTTTCTTCCTTCAGAATCCCCAAGAGTTTCCTTGCCAATGAAATGTCATGTTCTCATAAATACAAAATATAAGAAAAAAATCCTGTTTTATTTTCTTGGAGTCTGGATTATTTATTTAACATTGGGATGATTAGGAGCAGTGAGATAATAGGGTAGTTCAATTTTTGGATTTTGCAGAATTCTCCTGCTGACTTCCATGGTGGTGACACTAATTGCATTCATTCATATCATCAGTATATAATCACTTATTTTTCCTGTATTCTTGCCATCATTATGTCTTGTTTTTTTTTTGATAATTCTGTGTTTGAGACATACCTTTAATGTAAATGTAATATTAATTCCATTCACTAATATACTGTCTTTACTGGCAATTTCTTTTTCTTTATTTGAAAAACAGCCGTTTAATTCATTTATCTATTATTAATTTGGTAATTTGCCATTTTGATAATTAATGCTTTGAGAAATATCTATAAGATTGTTCTGTGGCAGGCTGCTTGCTTGTTCCTGCCACTCAGACCCGAAATAACAACAGAGAAACTGTATTAATTAAATCACTACTTTACCTATTATCTCTAACTTCTTATTGACTAATTCTTACATATTAATTTAACCCATTCCTATTAATTTGTTCATTGTTACGTGGCCTTGGCTTACAGCAAAGTTTCAGCATATCTGTCTCTGGTGTTAGCTCCATGGCTTCTCCTTTACTCCACCTCCTTTCTCCCAGCATTTAGTTTAGGTTTCCCTGCCTAACTCTACTCTACCTTAAGGCCTAAGATGGTTTTTTTATTAACCAATGGTATTCACAGCATACAGAGAGCAACCCCACATCAATATGGATTTTTAAACTGTAAATCATCACTGGTAATATTTTAAATAATAAATTTAAAAAGAAATTTTGATAACTTTAAAACATTATATTTGCAAATGATTATTAAATGAATAATGTCTGTCTTTGACATTCATATGGAAGTTTGGAAGGCAGAAAATGCTATCAGATGACAGTAAACTGTTATTAAATAATGACAGAAACATCTGTAGAATATAAATTAATATTCACCATGTTGGCAAATAAATTCACAAAATAATATAAACATGTTTCAATTCATAAGTTTGATACAGCTCTATCTTGACTGCAATGTCTGTCTTTGATCTTTTCTGGTGCTCCCATCTCTGTAATTATAAGGTTCTGCATGAATATTTCAGGAAACAGGTTTACTCTCAGAAAATTTTCAATACAAGATGCCTAATGTTGCTTTTAAAAGTAAAATTTAAATACTACTAATTATATTTTACATATATAGTTGTTTCTCCATACTTATGTCTGTGCACTCATATGTACTATGTGCCTTGAAAAACCAAAAGATTTTATGGTCATTTGGAACAAGATAGATTTTTTAAGAATTAAACCTGTATCTTATGGAAGGATAGCAAGTACTCTTTATGACTAAGCCATCCCTCAGTTCTGTATAATGTGAATATTTACATTTTTACCTCAAAACAATAAAGCACTTAAATAGAGTCATGAATATTTTTTGAACTAGTGATGTCCTATAACCAGGCAAGACTTCAGTTGGAGGTATTTGAACCCCAAAGCAGCCACATGACCTTTGACCTGACCTACAACTTTCCCTGCCTACAAAATATGCTGGGGTAAAGATGGGGCAGAAATTATGAGACTGGCCAACCAATGATTGTCAACTTGAGTTATGAGAGGGAATCTATCCCAGACATTCTCTGAAGGGACAGGACTAAGAATCTGGATAGCCCTGAGACATAAGACAGAACCAAATATGACTGATAAAAAATAGTAAAATATTTCCTAATGATATTTTGTTATACTCATAGATTGTTGCCTAGCCCAAATGTCATTAGAGAGACTCACCCAACAGTTGGTGGAAATAGATTCAAAGACCCATAGTCAAACATTAGGCAAACTTTGAGGGTTCTTGTGGAAGAAGAACAGGAAGGACTGACTATGGGAACCAGAGGGGCCAAGGACACAACAAGAAAAGCCACAAAACCAATAAGGGCTCACAGGGCTCACAGAGACTGAACTGCCAACTAGAAAGCTTTCATGGGACTGGCCTAGGTTCTCTGCACTTATGTTTCAGTTGTATAGCTTAGTCTTCTTTCAGAGCTGTGAAGAGTAGGATCAGGGACTGTTTCTGACTCTGTTACTTGATTTTGGAACCCATTCTTATTGAGCTGTCTCATCAAACTTTAGAGGAGATAAGTTGTTTAGTTTTACTGCAACTTGATATGTCATGGCTGGCTTTTATATGCTTGAAAGTTCTGCCTTTTCTGAAGAAAATGGAGGAGCAGTACATGGGGAGAAGGTTCAGAGGAGTGACTGGGAGGAGAGTCAGGAGGGAGCATAAATGTGATCTGGCTGGAAAAAAAAATCAATCAATCAATTAATCAATCAATCAATCCAAACAAAATTAGTATACTTTTATCTATCCATTGAAAATTCTAGGAATTACAGAGTGAAAAGAGCAAACTGTATGTCAGTTGTTTGTTCAAACCAAACAATTATCAATATTTATTATTATTCTCCATGGTGGTGTGCCTAAGCCTATACTCTCATATGATATTGAGTGGTGCAGAAGGAAATTATAGAATCTGTAGTGATAATTTAAAACAAGTATTAAAGCAAAATTGAATTGTTACTAACTTTAATGAGACTGCAGGAAAATGTATGCATCCAAAAAATAGAAGGAGTACAATAAAAAGATCTGGAAATGAATGTTGTTATCACTAATTTGTTAAGTAAGTAATGTGGAATGATCATTGTAGTTTTAAAAGATTTTGGAAGCAGTCAAAGGTTTATAGAGAACAAAGAAAAATAAATCAAAAAAGACAAACAGCATGCTGTTTTGATCTTGTTATTTTTAATTGTTTTAGAAATTGTGTTGAATTATTCTTTGATTAACTCATAAATTTCAGTAGCATATTGGTTATTGTCACTTAATAATCTCTTTGAACTCCAACTCATTTTAGCTTTCCTCTCTCAAACCTACAATCACCTTTCCTTGAGTCCTGCCTTGTTGTGTTTTGACTCACTTTAGTTTAGTGAGGACCACATGTATGGTCAAGGGTTTGAAGCCATCCTATAGAGGAGTAGTGCTTAATTGTGGGTCACAATACCTTTGGACTTGTGTATCAATATCTGCATTTTGATTCATAAGAGTATCAAAATTAAAATTATGAAGTAGAAACAGAATAATTTTATGATTGGGATGACCACAACATGAGGAACTGTACTAAATGATTGCAGCATTAAGAAGGTTGAGATACACACAATAGAGTATGGTAGGCTCATCAGTAATGGAAGGCAATGACTATTAAACCCCAGCATTGTGCAGTAACCAACAGTACAGCAGGGAGGTGCAGAGCTCCATAAAGCCTGATCTATGATTGGCTCTTAAAATGTGTATTCCAGATAGTCACAGCTTCTGTAAGCTTTTTATTGCATTTTTTAAATCTTATGCCTAGAAGTTGGTGAATCTCAGCCCTAACCTTCTGCTTATTCTTGGTGTCTTTGAGTTAATACCATTCATTTGTACCCTCTGAATTTTTGAATTCCTTTAATACATGTATAATTGTTGATTGCTAGTCAGTGTCTTAAGTTTTACTTATGGAGCATTTATTTGAATTTTTAAGTTTGGAAGGGAAGATTTTGTTTTAGATTATGGTTTTGCTATGGGAACTAGACAAATGGAATTGGATATTTGATTGTGCTTTGGTTTGAACTTTCTGCCCATGTCCAAAACGGTGTGCAGTTCTACTGGCCTTTGAAAGCAGATTTAGAGATTTTTGAGGGAGAAATATAAAGCATGGGAGAGTCCCAAGGCACAGTCACTGAAAGGAACAGGTGTTGCTAAGTTTGTCTGTCCTTGCTTAGTGACTGTAAATTCAGTAAAGTCTGTGGCTAGTGAATTAAGGAATCCCAAGAGGCAAAGGCTGAGATAAATAAAAGAAGAAGACATGGGACTTCTACCCTAGCAGGAGGATCACAGTGTGAATTAGAATGAGTTTTGGCGATTCCTAAAGAGCATTGCAGAGTGCTATCAGTTCTTTGCCTTAGCCAAATGGTCACTAGGAGGCAGCAGTAGCAAACTGTTGGCAACCTGAATGTTGTAGGGGCCTGGGATGAGGGCTGGGAATTGGAAAGTCCTGGGGATAAAAGGCCATGATCAAAGAGCATAATCACTTGTGCCTACCAGAACTTGTGCCATTGGAGAGGGACACTGTAATATGATGGCAGTTGTGGCTGAGGTTTGGGTGAGTAAAGAGGGTGTTGACAGAGTTGCAGGAGCAAGGGAACCCACCAGGCTTTCTTCCCTGGCAGCTGGAGTGTTACAGGAGGCTAGCACTGGGACTTGGGGGAGTCTTCATGTAAAGGGATGAAAAGAGCTTGAGTGGGGCATACAGCAGTCTCTATATAACAGCAGGAGTGTTGGGGAAAGTAATAAGTGAGACTTTAGGCATTCTCATGAGAGAACAGCTAAACTGAGTGGGACACTTACTGAACAGCTTGATCCAATTTGGGGCTCATTCATAGTTTGATTTTATGGTGTATCTTTAGTTCAACCAAGCTGCACCTGGGTGGTGTTGTGTTACTGGAGCTCACAGGCTGAGTTCGATATGTTAGTAGATGTTATGATTAAAAAGGAATCAGAATGCACCTTATTTAAGGGAAATGTGATCATCTACTTCAGTGTGAGTACTCGTGCAAGGAGTCCATTTTAACTTGCCTTCAACCTGTTCAGACTGAAAATAAGCAAGTTTTGTTTGAAGTAAGTAAGTTTTGTTTAGTTAAGTAAGACCCATAGTTTAGAAAACTTTCCCTAAACCTGTTCTAATTGAGTGAATAGAATACTGGACAGATTAGAAATAACCATTATAATACACCAGAATATACAATGTATTTATATGCAGTTATATATTTAGTTTTGATATTTAATTGTTTTAAGTTTAAACATATTATGCTTAAAATTTACATGAAAGTACAATGTTCTTTAGCAGTTTATGTTATTCTTCTTATTCTAAATTTACCAAATTACCTAAAAGCATTTTAATTTTCAAAGTTATCCAATATAGTTCATTGATCCCCCAACCTTTGTAATTTTTTTAATAATATCTGATATGAAGGAAACAAGTTTCCTTTCTAGAACAAGTACCAGACACAACTCTAAACCTATTGTGGGGAATATATACACAGTAGTTTTTTCTTTAATCTTAAAAATAAGCATTGCTATCAGTGAGTGCAGGGAAGTGATTAAGAAGCAACTTAGCTCCAGATTCTAAAGTTCACAAATTTGAAAAAAAGAAATTTCTGTTCAAGGACAGTTGCTAATATTGGATCATGATACTGCTCTTACATTATGCATTCATTTATTGACTCTTCATGTAATGTTAACAAAGTTAATACTTATATTGTTAATGATAGTCCCCAAGTAATTCTAAGTGAGATATGATTATATATATACCCACTAACAGATTCAGGAATACCAGTAGAGTTTCTTTTACTCCACTTTATCCAAAGTTGTTCCAACTTTCTATTAAATGCTATAAAAATCAGGGAAGGTTCTCCTATAAAAACTCTCTCTAATAAGACTGTATGTAATGTTAGTCAAGGAATTTCCTCTGGAGAAGGTTTCAAATAACTGTTAAATAATAACTCTTGAAAACAACCAACAACCTAAAAACTAAGATTTTCTTAAACAAATTAAGTGAAAATGCACTGTCATAAATCTAATAACAAGAAACTAATATGGTGTTGATTTTGTATTATAATAGCTTTATGTTAATTATAATTTATAAAAAAAAGCAATTGCCTATTCTATGTTTCCCAAAAACATTTTTCTTTTCTTTCTTTCTATTGTTTGATTTAAAATAAAACAGCAACTTTTCCCAAAAGGGAGATCTTTCTTCTGAGCTGGGAAACTTTTAAGAACTTGGTAAAAGAAGATCCCATTGTACTCAATGAGTTTTAGATTCCCAAATCCCATTATGACTTTCTCTTTGTTACAAAATTTATGCCATGTCAAGTTCAGAGTCCACAATGTAGCTTTTATCACTACCCACATGGATCCTGAAGGAGACTTCCCAAACCAAAATATTCCATATTATAGGTTAAATGGTTACTGTATAAATAGTTCAATATGAGTCTTGTTTACCTCTTTTATCCAACACATCTTATACATATGAGCCTCAAGTTAAGAGTGTTTTGTTCCATTATTCTCTGTGTGTTCCTTAGGGATGATTACTTAAAATAATTTCCTTTATTTTTTTTCTAACTCCCATGCTGGTTGCAGAAGTAGAGGGGAGTTGAAACATGTATTCAAATAAGCATTTGAAATCAAGTATAAATCTTGCTGTGACAAAGTACACTTCTATTTCATTTCGAGCTGGTAAGGTTTTCAACAATTTGTGATAAAAATTTATCACAAAATTTTAGACAGTAATTAGGATCAGTGATATCTATCTACCAAAAATATAGATATATATGCCACTTTAATTCATCTCCATTTTTCTAAAATGTTATTACAATAAAATAGAGAACACCTAGGCTCCATCCTAAGTATTTCATTCTGAATACATATTTATTGGCACTTGATATAAAAATAGAGATTTAATCAAATAATATAGCATAAATCAGACAATATTCAACAGAACCTAAACAATAAAGAAACTCAGGAAGAAAACTGATCAAGGGGAAAAAATAAAAGAAAAACATAGATATACCAAATGATGGTTGCCTTGGATTTGCCTTCTGCTGAAAAATTTTTAGTACAATTTCTGTGGGTGGGGTTCTCCTTTGGGACTGGTGAATCTCTAAATAACCACACAGAGAATTATTATTTGTAACATGAGGGGCTGGCCTGTTTGTTTGTTGTTGGGTTTTTTGTCCCGCCCAGTACCCTAAAACTGTTTACCCCCCCCCAAAAAAAAATCACACATAGGTCTCCATAAATTATAAGCTGATTGGCCCATTAGCTCTAGCCTCTCACTGGCTAATGCTCACATCTTGATTAACCCATTTTTCTGATCTATGTTAGCCACGTGACTCAGTACCTTTTTTCAATGAGGCAGATCACATCCTGCTGCTTCGGTGGTCTGGGCAAGAGAGAGAGAGACGGAGGAATCAACTTCCTCCTTCCCAGAATTCTCCTGTTCTCATTACATCATTTCTACTTCCTGTCTGGTTTTCCCGCCTATATTTTCTGCCTGGCCAATCAGCATTTATTTATAACATGATTGACAGAATACAGACAATTCTCCAGTACCAATTATTAATTATAATTGCTTGGCTCTTAGCTTAGGCTTATTATTAAATATCTCTTACAACTTAAATTGACCCATATTTCTGTTCTACTCTCTATAACATGGTGGTACCTTTTCCTCAGCACTGCAATTAGTCTCCTGCTTCCATTATGTCCCCTTGTTGACTCTGTCCTCCTTCTTCCATGAATAGAGGGTCAGAAATGGTGATTCAATTGCAAACTAATATATATTGAGTTAAAAGAGAGCTGCTGAAATTTTGAGATAAAGAGGATTGTAAATGATGATAGAGTGCTCTCTTCTTGAAGATATTCCATCCTTACTCTGGTATCTAGGAAAAATGAAACCACACCCATTTCTTTTTACCTGTCTATCATAAATAGCTCTGTAGGTTAAAGGAAGGACAGCTGTGTTTTGATCTCAAGAATTACAGACTCATTATCTTTGTTATAATTTATTTTATTTTTGCCTATGGAGTTTATTATTTATTTATTTATTAAAGATTTCTGTCTCTTTCCTGCCACCACCTCCCATTTCCCTTCCCCTCCCCCAATCAAGTCCCCCTCCCTCGTCAGGCCAAAGAGCAATCAGGGTTCCCTGCCTGTGGGAAGTCCAAGACCACCCACCTCCATCCAGGTCTGAAAAAGCCTGGGATAATTTATTTTATTTAATAAATACTTTACTGGTTATTTTTTTGATCCAAACATTGTGTAAATATATGTTCAGTTTGATAGAGCCACTTTTGCAGATTTTGAATGCTTTAGTGAGTGACACTCTTGAAGACCCCTGTGCTTCCATCTTGAAGGAAAGCATTATATAGTAGATATAGTGTATAAACATAATTCATTCTCCATTACTATTTCCTTTTTCTATGGTTATTGTGTCATCAGATTGGATAGGTTTTCATTTTTCTGCTATGTGTCTGATTGTGAACAATTTTGAAAGTATCCTTTAGGTGTAATGTTAGAAATAAATTTTTTCTTTCCCTTTATGAGTAATTTTTCATTCACAATTGTACTAGCAATTTTCTTTGTTATAGTTATTCTCTAACAAGTTGTGTTTTCTTGCTGGCATTCTATTACAGTACTCTTTAGAATAAAGCAATTAGCAAATCCTGTGTTAGTCTCTCTTTTTGGTTCAAGAATTATCTGCAGACTTAATACAAGCAAATAAAGGTTGAAAGAGTGTGTTGGAATTTATGGTCAAAACCTTGATATACAGTAATGGGATTTAGAATCCAAGGCTTCCAAAGTCTCTGTGTAATAAGGAGATGAGACAGAAGGAAGTGTGTTATCCTATAATTTACTGTTTGTTCTTTCCCTTTGTCTTTTTAATATCTACGTTGTACGTGATTGCATGGTTTTATATACATACAAGATCAAGTAACTATTAGGTATTTGGATGTTAAATTAATAATATTTTATAGGTTTTTTTAGATATGGATGAACTGGTGTTGTTTTTGAGGACAACAGAAGATGTAACAAAGCTGACACCCCCAAACTGATTATAAGGGTTGTGATTCAAGGAAAACTATACACACGTCAACTAACAAATATTTTTGATTTTATTATTGATACTTTTGTGTACTTCTGATTGTCTCCATGGGTGTCTATATCCAATATGTGTGAAGTATTCCTAAGCAGAAAAGTGCTCTGAAGCTTGAGATAATTGTTAGCTTTGATGTGTATTGGAAACTAAATTATTTTTTTCTTTGAAAGAGCAACAAATGCTCTTATACACTGAGACATCTCTCCTTCCCCTTATTGTTTTATTTTAAATTATCATTCTATAATATTCTATGAGAGTTCTTACTCATATGAAGCCCTAGGTTCAGTTTCTATCACCAGAACTTATGACACTACTGCATGTAACTCCAGCTCCCAAAATCCAGTGCTTTCTCATGTATTCAGGCACTGAGAGCAGATGTTGCACAGAAAGCAACAAATAAACAAAAAACAAAACAAAGGAACACTTAAGTAGGTATAGAAATGAAATACATAAATCATAAAAAATCATTGTCTCTAATTCTACATCCAGTAAAATTTTCATATATGTTATGGAATGATATTTTAAAAAAACGCTGTTAGTAATCTATTTGTTTTTTTGTAATGCAAAATTCAGCATTTTCTTCAATATTTGTCATTGCAAGTATAGTAGAAATAAAGAGAAAAATTTGGAGATCTGAATAATGTTTTTCAAAAAGTTGATTAAATATGATATAAAAATATTTAGATGAAAGAGGGTGATAAAAATGCAATTTTTGAAAATACAAGAGGATACTCCAAACAGAAGTTTTGAAACAGAAGCTGCAAGTAGCAAATATATATATATATATATATATATATATATATATATATATATATACATATATATACATACATACATATATATTATATACACACACACATATGAGACATACATGGATCTCATATACATGGGAAATAGAAAAATACATGATCTGAGTAAATTGGGAGCATGGAGATCATAACAGAGGGTATAAGGAGAGTGGAGAGGAAGGGAGGGGAGCAGAGAAAAATGTATAGCTTAATAAAATCAATTAAAAATTGAAAATCTGTATTTTCTTTTGGAGTTTCTTTTTGAAAAGCAAGCTTTACACAATTTTATTTATGATAATCATCTACATGACTAAACTTCCCATAAGATTTTATCAGCATGCTCCTATGACACATGCCACACTGACAAAAATCTTAATAACTGCTCACCATAAATAGGATCCCCAGTGTGTTCTTATATCTTGTCAGCTGGACACAATATTTTCCCATTTGTTTTTGCTTCCTTCACTGTACTCTGTCTTTATACTAAGTGCAGAAGAGGGAATGTGAGCACTTCTAACCTGGACTGTATCCTAAAAAGTAAAAACAAAAATGCATTTTCTGCATGGGAGTTGGTGAACACTATTTATGCAAATCTGTCCGAAATAGTATATTGTTAAATTCTGTTTAGGATTTCATACATGAGAATTTCCTCTACATCATTTTATCTCTTTCTATTTCCAAATATTCCCAGATGTTCCCTTGAGTTTACAATCTTTTTTCCTTATTATCACAGAGAAATGCATGTATGTATGTAAATAAAAGCTTCTGAGTTCATTTAGTTATTCCTACATGCACATATATAGAGATGACAGTTGGGATTCTATAATAGTTGCTAGAAAAGACTGGTTCTTCATCTCTTAATAACTATCAATTTCCTAAAACATCTCATTTGTCATAGATATTGTAATACTTCCTTCATTCATTTTCATATGCCAACTTGGGGAACTGTATTATTGTGATTTCATGGTTGCAACTTTTTTGAATATATATAAAGATGTTATCAAGCAGTTATTTTCACAGTTAGTAAAAAAATCAAGGAATATTAATTTTTAATAATACTTAATTTATGGGAAAAGGATAGTTTTGGATTCTGTGAAAGAATGCTGGAAAGGATGAAACATCACATTTTCATTACCATTTTATTGGCAATTATCTTTATTATATTATTTTTATATTTTACATTATTTTGACTTAAATGAATAAATCAGCATCAAGTTCATGATTATAGAGTGTTACACTGTAACACATTAATAAGAATGAATCATTTTCAGAAAATAACCAGTTTATATATTTAGGTTTGTTAGAGATAGATGGGATAATAACAACTCAATAAAATATGAAATAATATAGAAAAATATAAAATTTCCTCAAGGAAACAAATAATATTCATACTCTTGCATTTTTCTGCTTGTATTTAAATTATTACATTTATGCTTCCTTATGCATGTTATAATATTCTTAGTTTATAGAGTCATTTAGATTTTTGTTGAGCCATTGCTGGGTACTTTTAATTATTACTATAATCCTTCATGGCAATGCTTCTATCTTTCATTAATATCTATTTTTGGTAGTAAATACTTTGCTTGTGGGTGTAGTATAACAAAACAGTATGGATTAATAATATCTTTAGCACTTTCTAAATATAGAAAGAGATCAAAAGAGAAAGTTGCATAAGTTCTCTAGAAAAGGTATGATTGTGACAAGCACTGAAATTGGATTTTCATTTCAAATAAAACCTTTACTTAATGTGATAGCAACATTTTTACAAGAAAAAGAACCTATATTATCTTAATCATTGTTTTTATCTTTGACTTCATTATTTTCTATGACACCAGGGACTATTTAGCATTTGTATTAGAAAACTCTAAGATACTAGCCCATATTTTGCTGCACTCATTTTCTATTGTCTATTTTTTAACTGTTTCATTCAACAATAAAACCTTTCCTCTTGCAGAAAGACACTGAGTGATTACAGGCAGGTGAAACAATAAGATATTTTGCAGAAAAATTCTTAAATTCAGGAACTAAGTAATTTAACAGCTTCTGAAAAGCCTGAACCTGAATGTTCACCAAATATATATATTTTGCTGCAAGGAAATCTGGGATATACTGAGATAAACACCACTGACAAGAAAAAGGTTCAATCCAACTGAGCTGTATGAACGGGTTACTCTTCAACTTCATGATCAGCGTATGTCACATATACACTGAATTCCAGGTTTCTGGCACTCATGTTGAGGTGGTTGTATGTGAAACAGCTGTCTTTGATTCGTTTCTCTTCCTGTAAGTAATCCATCACTCATATTCCTGTTATTAACCCAATAAAAGTCATTGGTTTTACAAAGTAGAAATTTGTGCTGTCCTTAATTTGGCCTGTCATATGTTCTCTCAGCGGGACCAGAAGACATTTGTTCATATCTAACTGGGAGTAATGCCATATAACAATGATATTTATCAAAGTACAGCCAATAAAGAAATTTAAATGAATACAATTTATGATGAACATTGAAATTTAAATATTTAAGAAATCAGGTAGAAACTGAGTGATTCTCAGTTGGAGGGTTTCAAGGAGCAAAATTCAAAGCACTGGACATGTGATCTCACTTAATACAATGGGTAAAAGGCTTACTATATAAGTGTGAGGATCCATGTTTAGAACCCCAGAGTTCATCTAAAGCTAGAAATATTTGTAAATATCCATAATCCCTGGATTTCTTCTTCTATAAGGGAGGAAAAAATTGAGAATTCCTGTGAAGTCATAGGCTTATTACCTGGTATGTGAGAAGGTTAATAAGCTATAAAACAAAGTAGAAAATCAGAATAACACTTAAGGTTGTCTTCTGACCCCCAACACACATACATATGAACACACATATAAGGAAAGAAATATAATATTAAACAGTTTGATTTTCAACAAAATATTTTTTCTGTTATTCTTATGCCTACAGGGGATTTTCTTTGCCATTATGTCAGCTCACTGAGATTGATGCTCAAGTTAGGGAAATTAATAACGTCACAATTTTAGGAAGCTTTCTCTTTGAGGAACCAAAAGCTCTGCCAAATCATTTCATGTCAAATAACTGACATATTCAACAGTATTTTCTCATTTGAGCAAGTAAAAGTTTCAGAATTGTGAATCTGACAAATATTAAGTTAAAACCCTGTTTGATTAACACATTCATTATTTCTGTGTATAGTCAATGTATATCTAGCATTCGTTCTTTGTATTGCACAGAAATTAAAATAGTAATTTAGGAATAAAAAGAGATAGTGGTAAAATTGGTGTGAATACTCATCTGAAATTTTGAAAAAAACATCAAAACAAAATCTTTATAAATATCATTTTCCCATTCAGATGTCAGTTATTAATTGTGATAAAGCAGTAATAGTTTAAAAATACATGATGCAATAAGAATAATTCTAGTACCAAAAAAGGTGAGAAAGAATGGGTGCAACTTGGAAAATGTGACATAATCCCAGACTTTGATGTAAACATTCACTCATAGGAACACAAGCAGGGAGAAGACTTCAAGACCTGATCTCTTTTGTGGTTCTCTCTACTTTCCACCCTTTTTCTTGAACAGCACCTGCATGAATATTGAGGTCCTGTACAATCTTCAGAAGGGGCAAATGTTGGTATAGTTTAACATAGCTTTCTCATCTACAACTCAATTAAGAGCAGTCCTGCCTCCCGATGCCTTCCTTTTAGTAATGGGAAAGTTGATGGATCTTCTTCCTCCCTAATCCTTAAAAAATTACTAAGCATCAAACTCATTGATTTTATTTACAGAATTAAGGAGTGGAGGTATGTCTGGGTCTGGGTCCTTTGAAAAAAATATTCTAGGGTGCTTTATATTTTTGTATTAACTCAGTTTGGGCCTCAGGGTGTCTGTTTATACTTCTTTATCTCTTATGCTATTTCTGCTCCCTCTCCTCTCTCTTTTTAAATTTCTTTCCTCTATCTACATTACTCTATTTCTTCTAACTCGTGTATGCATGCATGTATGTATGTATGTACATACAATTAGGTATACAACATAAGTTTATATATTGATTCCTATAATCAAAAAAGTTTTGTGCCTAAGTTTAAATCATCAATGTGTTTTTATTTACCTAAATTCATTTGCATTGCCTTCTTGCTATATATCAAATCTACCAGTAATAACAGTTACATATGTGGGCATATACATAGTACATATATAAAAATTTTTCATCTTTTTGTTTAGAAGCTCTGATCTACATATGAAAGAATATTATGTGGCATTTGTATTTCTGAGTCAGGATGACTTCAGTTCAATAATCTTCAACTAATCACTTTAACAATTTTATTTTTATAGTTAAATAAAATTTATGAATCACATTTTTATTATTTATTCATCTGCTAATGAATATTTAGATAATTTTTATTTTCTTGCTATTATAAGTAGATCAGGATTAAGAATAGATGTGCAAGTAGCTCTTCAGTTAGGCATTGGGTTTTGTGCCTATCTCCATTTCCATGATAAGATTGTGTCTGTCTTGAGGTTGTATAGGTCCTTTACACAATATCACAGTTTTTATGAGTTTATATGGACAAGTATACCACCATTTCCATAAATCTATGCTTCACTAAGATTATCTACTATGTGTGGCTCTTACCATCTTACTTTAAGACTCTTCTTTTGAAAAATCTTGGGTGATGGGTTTGAGGATTATGTCTCATTTAAATTTGAGCATCCCACTCTCGTATTCTATGAATGTTGGTTGTTTGATTTCTTCTATCTTAACTGCTTTCAATGACTAGAAGAAGCCTCTCTAAAAAGGAATGAGAGATGCAATGATTTATAGGTATAATAATAATTTATTAGGAGTCATTTTAATGCTTGTCCATTAGTAGCATAATATTATGTTCTTCTCTAGTTGCTATGACTTGTCTAGCCATAAGACCTTGGGCCCATTGATAGTGCCATGCCTGAGTTTTAAATTGTCCAATAGGCCTAGATCCAGTCAGAAAGTAGTTTTTTACACCTATGACAAATGTACCACTCCCTATTGAACCAATGGTCCTATCAAGTCAAGCTATTCATTACTGTAGTTGGGTTTCATTGTCTACGTGGATGAGAATGACTGAGCACATCTCTTCCTCAAGAGGGGACAAGATTTCATCACAGATGGTTATGAGCCAACTGTGATTGCTGGGAACCAAACAGGACCTTCCAATGAACAGACAGTGCTCTATACTGTTGTGCCATTTTTTTCCAGCCCTCTTACTATATAGACAATCTAAAAATTTGAAATACTAATTATTCTAAAATAAATATAATTTATAAGAAAGTATAACTATTGTATACTTTGATCTAGAAAGAGAAATTTTTTTCCACCTTTCAGGGATTTCCTATAATTGATACTGAGAGAAGCGTTACTATTTTAGAAGATAATACAACTTGTTAATTCAGCCACATATGGCAAAAAACTATTTCTTTTCCTTTATAAACTATTTTTAATCATCTTTAACATTCATTTGTAAATGCCTTGTTGGTATCAACTTGCATATACTTTAACTTAGAGTGAGGGTCTCCATGATTCTATACAGCATCTCAGACATTTGAATATTAAAAGAGTTAATGATTTAGATGCCTATATATCATATTCTATGTTTTTAATGGAAGATTACAAATGCTTCAGTGTTATCTCAAATTGTTCATTAGAAATCAATGGAATTTTTCATAACAAATAACTAGAGAAATCAAATTTAACTTTTTATACTAATGAAACAAATTGAAATTATGTCAGTTAAACATAATATAATTTTGCTCATATTTTTAATTTCAAAAATAAAGTTTTACAAATAGTAAATTTGCTTAAATCTGTACTCGTTAGAAATTAAAGACTTTGTAATTTGCTTACAGTTTACTAAAATTTTTATCTTTCCTTATTTAGTTCATTAGCAATGAATAATAACATGTCAAAATTAAAACTATCAATATTCACAAAGTAATTACAAATAATCTACAAATTAATTCTTTGTAAACTAGAAGAGCAAATACAAAATAATTCTTCTGATAACTCAGATAAATAGTAAACTCAGATAACCTTCCAGAAAATAGTCATCTAAATCTTGATATTTTAAAGAATTGTATCATATATTTCTTTCCAGAAGTAACACTGAAAACTCTTATAAATTAGATGCTAACTTTAAAAGTATTTTATATTTACCTCTGATTTATACTCAAAAGAATAAAATCTGGCAGATGGATGTGTTCCACATTGCAGAATTTGAAAAATTAAAATATGTATACTACACCATTGACACTTATTCTGGTTTTCAATAGAAAACTGCTTTGAGCTCACAAAATGCTGACTCAGTAATCACACATTTATTAAAAGTTATGGCCATCATGGGTATACCTGCACAAATAAAGACCAATAATTTTTCAGCATATGTCTCTTAGAAAATGAAAAAGGTTTTTGCTTATTATAATAATTAGCATATTACAGGCTTACCACACAATCCTACAGGTCAGGCAGTTATAGAAAGATCAAATTGAACTATAAAGGATGTGTTAAACAAACAGAAAGGAATGAAAATACCCCAAGAAATGTATTACATAATGCTTTATTAATTTTTAATTTTCTTAACACTAATGAGAGAGGGCCAACAGCAGCAGAGAGACACTGGATAATAGAAAAATTTTCTGAATTAAATCAATCAGTGTATTTCAAACACATGTTTACCTCACAATGGAAGCCAGGAGATGTGCTACGTTGGGGAAGGAGTTTTTTTCTTATTTACACAGAAGAGGAAAAACTATGAATACCATCAAAATTAATAAAGATTTAGTTTGAAAAGGAGAAACTTCTTGAAAAAGAGTAATGACAGCTCCTCAATAATGGTGAAAATGATACAGGTGGTAAGGAAACCTCAAAAGGTTAAGGCAGGGTTCTTTCTTGTTTGGCAGGAAAATAGTCATCTTTAAAAATTCAAGAGACCCTGGATAGTTGAGTGCTGACAGATGGAAAAATAATTATGCATTAAAGATCATTGAGAAAAAGGAATACGATTTATGATGTCAAGTAACTGATACACACACACTTATATATGTGTGTGTGTGTGTTTATGTGTGTGTGTGTGTATGTGTGTCCATATATAAAGATGACTTTGGAGTTTGAAACTGACTCCATCTTTTTCTAAATTCAAGCATGTTGTTAAAAATAAAAACTCAGAATTTCTAGCTTGTGTCAGGAGCCATTATATGGTACAGAAAGAAAAAATAATTAAGAAAAAATTTACTTTTTTCATATATATTTTGTATCTATCCTACCATTTATTGAATATATATGTTTGTATATGTCTATATAAACAATGTTTATGTTTTTCACAGTGAACAATGCATTTTCCTGCAGTAATCCTTGAAGTTTCCAGAAGGACATGGGGTCCTACAAAACAGCTCCATCTGATTGATATGACATCTTGATGCTAATAGTGCTTCTATAAGACCTGTTGTGTGTACTAGCTGCACAAGATGGTTTCAACTTGGTTAGCTGAAATGGTGCACATTTTTACAACATTCTGGCCAGAACTGAAATAGGAACTTCAGGGAAATCCTACTGAATACTAAGAAACTTTTTGCAATTATACGAGACAGTAATCTTGAAACTTAATAATCATTTTACTTTCACAGGATACCATAGAAAGAACATTGCCCCCATGACAGCTGGAAGTAATTATAGAAAATGACATCCCCTCTCCCAACAAAGTTTGTCCTCAGTGATAGGGACAATATTTAGGGGTTGATTATAATTTGTATTGGGGGATAGGGGAAATTTTGTAGGCTCATGGATCTCTTTGAAAAAAAGGGAGAAATTGGATGAGATTATAGATTAGTGTGAGCTTACTCACACTAATAATAATAGTGAGTAATAGAGTGAATACTTGTGAGCTATTATTTATAGGCAATTTGCATTGGTATAGATTATTGTACATTGATACAAACTTAAATTATACTGAATATGTTCCTATTTTCATCTACAATATTTGTATATGTAGGCAAAAATATTTTGTCATAGTGTATGCATGCATGTTTCTACCTCTGCTTAAAACATTTTTGCATGTTGATTCAATTTTAGGATATATTTATCATATGGCAATGTACATTTCTACCTCTGATCAAGATACTTATACATTGTTTACATTTTGAGGTTATTGTCCTCATTTGTTTTACAGTTGTTTATTCATAATATTTTAATATGAAGTCTTAGTCTATAAGTTATAAAGGTATTAAGAATTATAGATCAATAGTCATCTATGTTTGTCATACTTATAATTAGACAATCCAGGTTCTTTAGATACATAGAGATTGTATTCTGCATAGACAGGTAATCTTCATCCACCTCAAAGAGCAGCAGAATATGGTTTAAATGACTCAGGGTTCTGTTGACATGAGACATGATTATTCCTGCCAGCACCATTTTATTCCCGAGAGAATGTTAAGCAATTTTTTTTATTATATGGTCTTGGACTTCCTCAATTTGTGCAGATGCCATAAAGAAACTTGAATATGTATCAATTGTTACATGAATGTATCTTAATATGCCAAATTGTGCATTATGAGTAATATCCATTTGCCATAAAGGATTAAAAAGCAGGTCTCAAGGATTTACCCCCAGATAAGGTACAGGTAAATATTGTGGGCATATATTTCATTGCTTAGTGATCTGATGAGCAGTTTCTCTTGTTAATCCAAATTGTTTTTTTTAAAACTTTAACTATTTTGATGATACAAAGAATGTGATCACTGAGTAAGCTCAACTTGAGATAAAGTGATCTCAGATAAAGCATTACCTTTAGCCAATGGGTCAAGAAGTTTTAAATGTGCTCTAATATGACCACATAGCATGGCATTTTTTTAATTTTTGGTAAATGACAACAAGAATTTGCTGGAATAGCATTCTAACTTAAACATTACTAGTTCCAATGCAAGGGACAGTTTCTATTACTTTAAGGATCTTAAAAATGTAGTGCCTGTGTGGACATATATTAAATACACTGTTTGCCAAATGTTGGAATGCTATAGCAACAGCTCACAACTCAGCTATTTGAGCTGAGGCTGGATCTATTTGCACTACATATCCTTTACCTCCAAAAATATATGATTATCTTCCATTGGAAGAGACATCTGTAAAAATTAGCAAAGAATCCTTTAAGGGTTCTTTCATTGCAATATTAGGGGAGAAAAAAGAAATGTACTTGCACGAATTGCAGCAATAGATCACATCAAAAAAAGATTTTCATTTTGGCCTACAAATTGAGCAAACACAACTCTTCATGAAAATTATTTGAAAATAACTAATCATCCTATTGCTTAGTATAAGGAACATTGATCACATTAGGCTCCCTACCAAAATATCATCTATGTTCCATCCATCTTTTCAGTACTAAACAATTCCTCTTCAGAATAAGGGTTTAGTAACTTGACTGGAGAAACAGGAAGATGTAGACATAAAAAAACAACACTTTTGTCATAATACTTCTGTGATAGTAAGTTTTGTAGGTAAAATATATGCTTCCCAATGTTGATCATGATTAATATAATGTAACTGCTGATTCTGTATATTCTGAATTTTCCACCTCCCTCAGTACCTATCTAGGAGCGTGTTTAAGGAGTCTGGGAGAACTGGAATTACTACCTTCCTTAAGATCTCACTGAGTGCTTCAAGGACTCCTATAGACAACTTTAAACAGGGTTTTAGCTAACCGATTAGCTCCTAACATTTTCTGAAAATAATTCAAAATTGGTAAACTTTCTTAATTTCCAGTTTCTGAGATTTAAAACACATGTCCTAAATTTTCGAAAGTCAGGTGTGTTTTCACTTTCTCTGGGGCAATACCTAACTCTGCATGGGTAAGACTCTGCTGTAGTTGTCCATATGTCACAAGCAATCTTTCTTCATTTTTACGAGCAAGCGAGATATTAACTATATAATGTATAATATAAACTTGTAAAATGTGATGTCTAAAATTTAGTATAGCCTGAGCCACAAATTTCCAGCATGATATAGCACTGTTTGCCATAACCAGAGGCAAGATATTCCAAAGATATCACCTCATTGGCTCTTTGAAATTAACTGATGGGATACTAAATGCAAATCTTTGAAAATCTTGGTGTGCCAAAGAAATGACATAAAATGACCCTTTAAATTTATAATAATAATCTTATAGGTATCTTTTGTTATAAGTATAGGAGAAAGCAACTCAGTCTGTAAAGCTTCCATTAGTTTAATGATCTCATTAACCTCTCCCAAGTTTTGTATCAATCTCCATTTTCTTTCTATTTTTTTTAATCACAAAAGTAGGCAAACTCCAGAAGGAATTGGATAGTGTAATGTGATCATTATCCAGTTGTTCCTCCACACATCACTGGGCAGCTTGTAATTTTTTCTTCTGTTAGAGACCATTGATTTACATAGGTTCATCAGTTTTCCAAATATTTGGGTCTATATGAAGTCTAGACTTTTCAGAGATTTTTTTTTCTAAAAATGTCTGAATCCTGCTCTGGGAGGCCCTTTGCAAGGTATGATAGAACCAATCTTTTTCTCATTTTCCTTGCCCAGACCTTGTTTCAGCAACAATTTTTTGAACATTTGACTAGCAATGCGTATTGGGGTTATATAAATTTACCCCCATACAGACCATAATATCTCAACCCTACAAATTTACAGATAAGTGTGGTATGATGTATGACTGAAAAGTTCTTTCATGTCCTTATCCATCTTTCCATGAAAGTTTGTTGCTACTTTGTTTAGAATCTTGACTTTGGCCAATCACTTGTAACTGTGTAATAGTCTCCATTTTAGGCCTTGACTGGCAGTTATAACAGAAATATTGATATCAGTATCCAAAAGACCAGAAAAGCTTTTCTATTTATAAACAAAGTAAGTTCTTATTGCTGTGAACGTATGGTTTGTACCCAATAGGCATCAGGTGAATCAAATCCTGCCTCTCATTTCTCACTTCCCGTAACTTGATTTCTAGTTTGCACTTGAGTAAGTAAAATTAATTGTGCAAACTTCTGACCTGTTTTTATCACAGAAATCTCATTAGGTGAGTGACTCATAACCTTGATTTCTCCTTCAAAATCAGCATCAATCACTTCGGGAGCAACAAATATCCCTTGCATCGTAGTGCTACTTCTCTCCACCAATAATCCTGTGAAATCCTTCTAGGAAAGATCCCTAAATCCCAGTGGGGAGTGCTTGCACCTCCATTTCAGGAGTTAAAACTGTGTGGATGGAAAAGCTTAGATTGTACCCTTCACTGCCTGGGCTTGCTCTGCAAAGGTCCTGAATGGATTTCCTGGCAGAGTAACAGGCTGCTGGATTGCCACAGCATCTCTCTTTGATCTGTATTCATTAGTCCAATGTTTTCTCTCTTGCATCCCTGGCACAATGCTATGCTGGTTCCTTCCTCAACTCTGAGCTTATTCCCTTTCAGGACACTGTTTAATCTGATGTCCCATAAAAACACACCCAAAGCAGCTTTCCAAAGTCCCTTCATCCCTCCTTCTCTCTGGGCCTTGATTTCTTTATTTGGAGAGAACATATTTAACTGTGTTTCCCTATTAAGCATCAGGTATAGCCAGTCCCTGTGTATATAAGGGGCCAGTATCTCACCAAATCTTAATATAATTAAAGTTATCACCTTTCTTTTTTGAAATATCATAGAACAGCTTTACATATTGTATTAGTATTCTCAAAGGCTAGCTTTTAACTGTCAAAAATCCTGCTTTTGTGTCTCCAATCAAACTTCTTGATGTCTACATCAGCGTGGAGACAAAGTCCTAAAACAACTCATCGTGCTCCTGTCTTATTTTATTAAAAACACTCCTCAGTGTGTCCTTTTGAAGATGGAAGTTAATTCCAAGCATTTTTGGCAGCTTCATTAATTTAGGCATATGCTGATATATCAAAGTTTAATACTTTCATACTAGGAAAGAATATTGTTCTTTGAAAAGTAAGAGTGGTGCCTCATTGCCAAAGAAAATATCCATACACTACCTTGAACATAGGTTGAGCTGATGCAAGCTTAGAGCTTTCACCACTAGCCTCCAGTCTCTTTGGCTAATGAATGTAGTGTATAGGCCACAGAAAGAGAAACCTGGACATCAACGTAGTCAAAAATTAAATAATCTTCACCTACACTCAATGTCCTACCTTCAAAATATACTGGGGAAATATTGGTGCAGAACTAGTTGTTTGGCTTGCATCATGAGTGGGGAACTCATGCCAGTATTTCTAGATGGTGAGGAATCAGAGACTGGATATCACAGAGACCTATGGTAGAATCAAATACAATGTGAAAAGATTCAATGAAACTATTCCTAGTGATATTCTTATATATTTATAATTTAGTGCCGTATCCAGTCATCATGAGAGATGCGCTCTAGGGCAGCAAATGGTAGTAGGTGCAGAGACCCACAGACATTATACAGGGATAAAATCTGTCTTAGTTTGAATTTTTATTACTGTGAAGAGACACCATGACCACATCAACTCTTATATAGGGAATATTTAAATGGGAGTGGCTTACAGTTTCAGAGATTTAGTCCCTTTTTGTCATGGTGGGAAATAGTGGCATGCAGGAAGACATGGTATTAGAGAAGGAGCTCAGAGTTGTACATCTTGATCCACAGGTAAGAGAGAGGGATACTATACTAGGCTTAGCTTGAGAATGTGTGGGACCTCAAAGCCCACCTCTACAGTGACACACTTTCTCAAATAAGACCATATCTTTTCCAACTAGGCCACCTCTCCTAATAATGCCACTCCCTGTAGACCAAAACATTCAAACATATCAACCTATGATTGCCACACCAATTCAACTCACCAGAGAGACTAAATTGTAAATCTCCATAAAGCCCCTTCTATTGGAGAGAGGGAAACCCAGCAAAAAGAAGGGAAGGAAGGATTGTAGGAGTCAGAATGGATGGAGGATAGTAGAGGAATATGGCCCAGTGAATCCACTGAGAATGTTTCACATAAGCTCACAGAGACTGAAGTTGCAAGCACAGTGCCTACAAGAATCTGTACCAGGTCCATTGCGTATACTTTGACTATTTGCCTGGTGATTTGGTGGGATTCTTAAGAGTAAAAGTGGGTTCACCCCAGGGTGTTTGCCTGTTTTGGCCAATTCTTTTCCTCTGATTTGGTTGCCTTGATCTGAGGGCCTTTTCCATTTCTTAATTATATCTTATTTTGCCTTGTTTTACTGTCCTCTGTTGAAGGCATGCTGTTTTCTGAAGTGAAAACCAAAAGGGGATAGATCTGGGAAATAGGGATGGAGGAATCTTGGAGAAGTGGAGGAAGGTAAAACTATATTCAGAATGTATGTTATGAGAGAAGAATCTATTTTCAATAAAAAAAATTAAAAATTACAAAAATAAAATTAATTTATGTTTATTATAAACCTTATATAATTTAAACTTGTTTTTACTTTCAAGATTTTTCCAAAATAGATTATCATGAATAAGAAAATATCTCTAGATACTTAAGACTTCATAAATAATATTTTCTAAGAAGTATTAGAATATTAGTGTTTGGATAATATAAAATATAGAAACTACTCATGTAAGAGGTTTTACAAGGACATTAATATAATTCAAAGGGCAAAGAACATTATTTTTACCAGCATAATGAGTCATTGGTAATTAAGAATAGGAAAAACATAATTTGACACCATTTCATTTCCTACCTTAACATAAATCTCCAACATATGAGAATTTAAAATAATTTTATTTTAAAAAGGTACAGATGATAGGATAATAATCAGGGAAATTTTGAAAGTGGAACTAGTTAAGAAAAGATTCAAAAGTCCTGTTAAAATTTTAGGATATAGCTATTATGTGGAACATGATAATGAAATGTTTATTACCCATGGTTTCAGTTTTAATAATTTTGGTATAATTATTATGCATACTATTACTATTTTGTGAGACAAATTAAGTCTGTCTTCATGCTTTTATATAGACAAAAATGACTTTAAATATATGATCTTCCTGCCTACCCTTCTAAAATATAGAGAGTAGAAGTCTGAAATGCCATATTCTCTTTTGTTGGTGTCTGGGGGAATCAAACCATGATTTTGTTTAAGCTGTCCAAGACTTAGTCCTCAAAGTGACAAACCAAACCCTGAGTATATATTAAGTCTTAATTGTTTCTCTCAACGTGTTTACAAAATTTTTCTGTAATGGGACATATCCTTTTATTTTACATTTTATAACTGTGTAGTGATGAATAATGTAGACCACACTTTGTCTATTCCAATCTATGGACATATGGGTTATTACAAATTTTCTTATGAAAATGACTTTTATAAAGTTTGCCATATATTTTTTTGTTTGAACATATTTTTATGTTTGAACATATTTGTTTGTAATTCTTTTGGATTAATACCCAGGAGGGTAATTACTGTGTCACAGAATAGATTCATGGTTTATTTTATAATAATCTGTCAGATTGCCAAATGAGTATTCCATTGCCTAACTCATTAGCAATATGTGACTACTATGACATTGCTTACAATTGGTGTTAGTCTTATTTTGCTCATTCTGATGTTCATGGGATGATATTTAATTGGCATTTCACCTTAGTTTAATGAGAGTAGGATATTTTCAAGTACTCATTAGCTAGTTATATGTTGTTGTGACAAGTTTGTATTTCATTTATTTGATTTGCCTATTTTGATTACTAAATTAATCTGATATATATTAATACAACTTATGTTTCATTCTAGAATATGTTTTCTAGAGTCTTGGCTTATTGATTCGTATTCTTTATTATATCACTTAATCAAAATAATTTTAACAAAAATCTATTTGAATTTTATTATTTTTAATCAATAATCTCATGTTGGGTTCATGAAACTTCCCCTCTATGTGATTATTTGATTATTTACTATCCTGTAGAAGATGGGTTCAAGGGCTAAAGCTTTGGTGTTTACAGTACTAATGTGCAGTGATGGGAACTTTGAGATGGGATCAATGGAAAGATCATTTGGACACTGGTGAGATTTGAAGGATACCATCCTGCATGATCCAACACATGAGTCAAAAGTTTTGTGCTGCCTCAATTCAGTGCAAGAAATCATGGCAAATAAATAATGAAAGGAAGACTATAACACTAGCAAAAATTAAATATAAGTTAGTAACCTATTTTTTGTCATAGAAACCTAACACAAATTTAAGTTACAGAGTAATTCTGTTTCCTTATAAATCATGTTTTGATTTTTGTCAACTGAGGCAGTGGTTCAAGTAAACATACAGTGATTTTATCACAATTTAGTTCCTTCTAATGAAGGTTATACTCTGGTTGAAAACTAAATGTATACACAAACTGAATTCTATATATTGTATTGCATGTTCTTGTTACCTTATGAGAACACCATCCTATTGTATAAACTATATATTTCAGAAGAAAAATGCTCCTCATATTAATTAGATTAATAAGGATCTGCCTTGTGGAATCATTTTGAATCTAATTTGGCTCTGAGAATCTTCTGGAGGTCATCATGTCCCATCACTAACAAACACTTAATCTGTACTTATACATCCCTCCTACTTATCAATCTCTGGATAATTTTATTTTCAGCATCATGAAATAACTAATTCAGTCTTGATATGGTAAGAATTTCTGAACTAAATTCTACTAAGTCAGTTCTAAAACAATAGCTTAAAAACCAGGAGCGATAATATAGAAATGGGATTTACTTGGTATTTGATCTTGTTTACAACACATAAGACTCTGTTTGATCCCCAGAGTCACATAAAGAGAACATGATGGAACACAACTGTGGTATTAGGCTCTAGAAGCAAGAGGAACAGAAGCTCAAGTTTATCTCCAGGTAACTATAAAGTAAATTTGAAGACAGCCTAGACTTAATGAGATTCTGACTTAAAAAACAAAAATAAACAAAATATAATGAAAATATTCAAATGAGGAAATAGGTATGGGCAATAGGATAATATGTGAATAGAACAGATACGCACTAAAGACTGTACAATTAGGAGAAATTCTGTGATAGATGATGATTTTTTATTAACTTTAATTGTGTGCATGGGCATTTGTCTCCATGTATATTTGTGTAATACATGGGTTCTGTTGATAAAAGAGGTCAAATGCAGGTTCCAGGTCTGCTGGGATTGGATTTAGAGAGGTTGTGAGCTGCTGAGTGGGTGTTTGAGATCAAACCTAGATGCTCTGAAAGAGCAATGAAAGCTCTTAATCATTAAGCCGTCTCTCTAGTCCCGTGACTAAAAATGTTGAGAGCATAAACCTATGCCTGTGGAGCAGACATTTGCAGTTATATTTCTTCATGACTCATAGATTATTTTCAGTAATATACTTTAAGTTTTATCTAAAACACCATCTATATGCTTCTTTGTAGCAATTTAGATTGGGATGTATGGGGACAGCATTAATATATAACTAAAGGATCTGGAAAAAATTAGCGAACCTTCCATATCTTAATCCTTTCTTGCTAGAGAATCAGACTTAGATAATTGTTATAGTATTGCTAAGAAGGCTCAGAGAATTTCCTGCAATAAAATAACTAAGAAAACAACAGGGAAGAGGATGTCAATATATCTGAGACTATTATAAACTATCCTTTCTATGGCAGAAATAATGGTGGAAAAAATCATCTATCTATTAAGTAGGCATAATAGAATTACAATGAGTTATATGCTAAATACTGGCAGTTGACCATTAGAGCTGGTCTCTCTCACATCAGACATTGTTATTAAGAAAATGCTATGCAGACTTGCCTGCAGGCTTTCTGATGGAGGCATTTTCTCAACTGATATTAATTACTCTTCACAATAACACTAACTTGTGTCAAATTGACAAAACACCACCCAGAATAATCAATGTATTAAAGACAATTTCCATTTAATATTGCTCTGTATTTCAGATATGATATCATTTCTAAAAGGGGGAATCTAAAACTGCCTCTGAAACTTGGCATATTTCTCCAGATAAGGATGACAAAACCCTTTATTTTTACCAGTGAGAAGCAAAAGCTGTTAGCACATAGCGGGGATTTTCAGGATGATATATGTCATAGGATTATATGAAACTTCTGCAAATTCAGAAAAACATTCTTGAAATTTAAAAAGTAATCCAGCAAGAAAAGTTACAATCTAAGTAGAACTTTTCATATAAAAGAGAAAATGTATAGCAATCTTTCCAAAACTCATTTAACCCTCAACTATTAAGTAGATATAGAGAAAAGAATCAAATAAACTTGGTTCATGTAAAAATTATATCTTATTCTGATGCTCAGGTATACATTTTGTCGTTCTTATACATCTGTGTGATGAAAACTGTCTGAATTCTGTGGGAATTCCTCAATGATAGCTCTAATACAGACAACATTATTGTCTTAATAAAATGTCCCTAGTCCCAAATCCGATGTTATATGCAATTATCTTAAACCAATAAACCAATGCTTTCAATGTGAGATAACAAGTAATATATAATTGAAAATAATAACTAAATATCATTAAAGTCTTAAGCAGACATCACATCGTAGGATGGGAATGTTACAAACATAATTTCTCTTTAGTAGATTAGAGAATATAAATACATCTTACTATATTTTGGCCATGATCCCATATTGCCCATTCCTGCTTGCTGTTACATATCCTTCAGCAAATAATTATGACTTAACTTATTATTTGTTATCATGGAGAATGGTAGAGGGGGGAATTCCCAGTGGAGTCATATTTATGTGATGACATAGCAAAAAATTCATTATTTTGATAGTTAAAATTAGTAGAAGATCTGAAATATCCATGAGAGGTAATATTTGTCTCTGAGTATACATAGTCATGGTATCTCCTTTTGGTAAAATGGCTGGAACTTGTGACATTTGTCATCTACATTTCTTTATAAATTTCATTTTCTATTTACTTAAGCATTATAACATCACTTCTATCCCCCCTTTCCTTTTTCTAATCTCTACTATGTACCCACAGCTAATTTAATCCCCAGTTCATGGACTCTTTTTTTTTTTTTCAGAAATCTGCTCAGTTCGCTTATTGTAGCAAGTATGGATATTTTTACTACTTAACATTTGTTACTGGAAAACAAACTATGGGGTTTGTTCCTTAGGAACGACTAATTCTCCTAATCTGAGTAGTCCTTAGTTTCTGTAGCTTTTCATCTATGTGAGAGGTCATGCAACATTTATCCATCAAAAGTAGTATGTAATTTGTTGTGTTTGGTGTTCAATTCTTATTTGAGACACCATATTATAAAGAGTTCATGGAAGTAGCTTTCTTGGCATATCTACAGGCCATAGTTTAAAGTATATGGTATCTTCAGCATTAGATGCTTGTCCTCAGTACTTAGAGGTGAACCAGTACAATAGCAATAACCTGTAGAAATTTTTGAAAACCAAGCATAGATCTAAAAGATTGCAAAAATAGTAAAATAATAATAAAAGTTGATTAAAACATTAATTAAATTATAAAGATTTAAAAAAAAATACTTCAAAAATCTAAAATAGGCAGTATTTGTAGATTCACTCAAACTTTATTAAAGTTAAAACAAGAACACATCAACAACCTAAACAGATTTATAACAAAAAATTAATTGAAACAGTAATAAAAATTATTCTTAAAGACATACCTGGAGCTCAGATGGATTCACAACAGAATCCTTCAGATTTTCAAAGAATATCTACAACCAATACTTCTTAAAATATTCTTTTTATAGTTAGACACAGAAAGAAAATTACCAATCTTTTTCTATGAGACTAGAATTACTCTAATACAAAACCAGTTATAGCACAACAAAAATAAATCTAGAAGCCAATATCCTTAGTGAACAAAGACACACAAATCCTCAATAAAATGCATGAAGGTTGGATATTGAAGTATATAAAACAGATTATTTACCATAATGAAGTTACCTTTATCGAGGAGATGCAAGGATGTTTCAATATATGTGAGTCAATAAATATAATAAATTATATAAGTTGACTTAAAATCAAAGCTAAGCTATCATCTATATAAATGCAGAATATCTGACAAATTTAACAAGTCTTCATGATGAAAGTCCTATAAAGTGTAGGACTTGAAGAAATCAATATCACCATTATAACGATTTTAAACAACAATCTCACAGCCAATATTATTCTAAATAAACAATAAAAATTTGAAGCAATCCTATTTAAACCAGGAATGAAAAAGAACTCTCACCTTTTCTCACTCCTTTTCAATATAGATTTAGTCAAAATAGTAGAGTAAGAGAAGAAAATTAAAATACACAAATGAGAAAAAAGATTTGAAACTATTCCTATTTTCAAATGATATATTATATAATAAAGGTCTCCAAATTTCCTTCCACAATTTCTGTCATAGAAAACTGGGCACAATAGAGAGATCACCACATATGGAGTAAAACATATACATCACAGCTACTGCATCTATGACTCAAATACCATCCCAGAAGAATTGTAATACCCAGAAATAGTCTCTCATAGAAATGGCTGCATAAACAAGACCAGAACAATGATAATTTCAGTAAAGTTGAGGTATAAAGAATCAACATAAAAGAATCTGTAAAAAAATCAACATTCCCAAATCAACAATTTTTCTATACCACAACAACAAACACACTGAGAAAGAGGTAATAAACACACTTCCATTTATAATATCCTTAAATAAAAAAATCCAGAAATATAGCAGAATAAAGAGATTAAACAACCCCCATCAGTGAAAACTATAATTTCTGAATAAATCAGTGAAAGACTAGAAAATGGAATGATGTCCCATACTAATGGATTAGTATAATTAATATTGTGATAGTTACAATTCTACTAAGGGCCATTTATAGAGTTAATGCTATCTAATCAAACTGCCTACAATATTCTTCAATGAAAAATACAAGAATCTTAAACTTCATATGAAAACATAAAATCTTGGCATGATTGAAGCAATCCTCCTAAGGAAAAAAAATAAAACAAATAATAAAACAGTGCTGGTTAGAATACCCTTACAAATATCACAATATACTACAGAGAAAAAATCTAGAGCAGTATGTTTGGACTTGTTGGAATATCTCAAGGAGTAGGATAGATGGATAGCATGCTAAATTTATTTTTAATTTTGAGTATACTCCATATTGTTTTGCAAAGTGGCAGCTCCAATCTCAATTTCTACCAACAGTGAATAAGGGTTCTTCTTTCTCAATAACCTTCCCAACATTTATTGTTGTTCTTAGTAATTCTAACTAGAGTGAGATAAAATCTAAATATGGTTTTAAATTTCAATTTGCTAATTTTTAGGATTAACATTTTTTGAAATATTCTTGTTTGTTTTGTTTCTGTTTGTCTTTTGTTTTATGTAGCCTACGAACTTTAAATACTATAATTATGGTCATATAGGACATGCAAGTATATTTTGTTCTGTAAAAAGTTCATGAAGTCATGACTACAGAACTAACTTAAACTAATTCTCCCTCATTAAAAATTTCAAATTTTCTCACCAAAGCTGTTGTTCATGACAGTGAAACATGAGATTGGCTCTGCTGCACAGCATACCTGAGAGAAGAGCACAGGCAGTGCACAGCTCCAGCGACTAGTGTGTAATTGTGAGTTGAGAACTGAGAATGTTTGGCCATTGCAACGACAGTAGAAGTCCATCTTTATATTTTATTTTGTTTCTCACATCCATTAAAAAGTAAGCTTTCTTTTCTTCTGTTCTCTTAAATTTATTCTCAATGAAATTGTTTTATAATATGTTTAATATGTCTTCTAAGTACAGTACTCATCTAACCACTATAATAATTAATGCTCCAATGTGTGATATTTTGTTTGTGTTTTGAAAAATAAAGCTTGCATGGAGACAGAAGTGGAGATAGCCACTAGTTAATCATAGAGGTCTGAAGGACTATATAGAGACACAGTAACTGATATGGTGGGCAGGAGAGAGGATCTGACTCCTTTTAGACTGAGGAACTGGTGAGGTAGGTTGCAACTGGCATCTGCTCCCTTTTCTCTGCTCTTCCATGTTTTTACCCCAATATATGAGTCCTGATTTTTTTTTGATAAAAATTAATAATATTTATGCTTCACCTGGAATCCAGCTCTGAGAACAAAAGCATAGATAGTCTCTCATCCCTGGCGTTGCAGTGAATGCAGCCACCACCAGAAGCCTTAGCTACTTTTCATCCCTTGCCACAAGTCCTTTGAGTGAATTTGGGACTTTTCTGTGCCAGCCTCTCTAAACAGTCTCCTCAGACACTTGAGCTCCACATGCCACCAGAGTTAGCTCCCAGTCACAGGACAGTTCTGCCTCCAGCATCTCCCACCACCAGTGCTTCTTCCTGCATTGTGCCCTGTGTGCTTTTGTCAGACAGCTGGTTCCCTCTCCCCCATAGGTTGAGTGCCTCCCATGGAACCTCCTCCTCTGGATACTGCCATACCAAGAAGCTGCCTTGATACCAATTTGGGCTTTTATTCTTTTTGCAGCTATCACAAAGTCTCAACTCTCAGCTCACAATTATGCACTCACAGCTGCAGCTGTGCAGTGCCTGTATTCTCCTCTCAGATACGATGTGCAGCAGTAGCCACCTTAATGGTCCATTGTCACGCAACAGATTTGGCGAGAGTACTGGGGATTTTAAATAGGGGAAATAGTTTAAAGAGAGAGGGTTTTCCCCACGATAGACAATGGGAAACACTTTTACAAAGCAGGGAGTTAGGTTTCTGTATGATTACACAATGGATGGTTTAAAAATGGAACAATTAAATGAGTGAAAAATTAACTTAGCTATAATTTACATAATCTTAATTAAGCTCATTATCACTTTGGTAATTCTTACTTTATCTCTAAAAAAGTTGAATGATATAAGTGCCAGGATACAGGTCTTAGACAAAGTTACTAAAGAAAATATTGCCATTTTAATTGATAAGTTACAAGTCTTAGAAAAACTTACTAAAATAGATGATAGAGATATTCAGAAAAAGGCAGAGGAATTTAAAGGAGAACCAACAATACCATTATGTTATTCAGAGAAGAAGCGCCCAAGGTTCTCAAATAAACAAAATTAATTTATCCAATCATCTGACATAACAAATGCAAAATGACAGGTATCCCAAGGCTATTAAGAATTGATTTGATTGCTGTGGAGAATTTAAGGAAGAATTAAGAGAGTGATAGTTTCCTATGGTGTGCAGATGTTAAATTCACACTCAACTGTAACAGAATTGTCCCACAAGACAAGAAAGACTTGGTTACAGCATTCTTGGAACCTGGTTCTCAACTGTAGTGTAGGAACTGGTGGAAAGATGATGTTAGGAGCATTAAAAAATGAGGTAGGGCTAGAGGTCTGAAATTTCCCAAGAGCAACGACTTGGAGAGGACAATAATGGTGATATATAAAAAAAATCTCTGTATGATCACCACACTGTGATTTTAGGCAATGCAGCAGCTTTGAATGCTTGAGATAGATTTGAAAATGTTGGAAAGAGAACCAAATCATTTACTAATATTATAGAGACCCCCCAAAGAATTTTCACTGATTTATAAAAAGGATTGACTTTAGTTTAAATAGAATATTATGAAAATTAGAATCTAGACAAACAAAAATTAATTTTTGGCTTTCTAAAATGCTAATTTATAATACAAAATGATAATTAGGCCTTTAAAGTCAAGATCAGCACTCACAGAGGAATTGGTCTGATATAGAGTCAGTATTGAATATGATAACCATGGTGATAATTGGATAGGACAGGTAATTTCCAAAGGCTTGAAGAAAAATCAAAATGTCAGGTATTTCATTTGTGGTAAGCAAGGTCACCTCAAAAGGGACTTTAGGCAGGGTGTTCTTAACATAATAAAATTCCATAAATCTTCCCAAATGTTTGTTTCTATTGTTCTCTATAGCCATATAATGTAAATGGTCTTTTTGTGGTCCCAGTTTAATTAAAAACTAAAGCTGCCTTTGGATTCTGAAGAGTGGCTCTCTTCTTCTCTAAACCCAAGCATGCTTGTTAAAAAGAAAATACAAAATCTTTGTCTCATTTCATTAGAGCCATCTGATATGGGACATGAGAAAAACCAAATTAAGGAATATTTTCTTGCCACTAAACTCATAACTCTTATAATTTATTAAAAAAATCTTTAAAACTTTTCTTAAGGCATATATATTTACTCAAAACTCATAAAAATATTATATATTAAACTTTTTTCTTATGATATTAATTTATGATTATTAATTGTAAATAGCACTAATTCTAGAAAAAGGCTTAATCAAGCTTTCTGTATATGATTTGGGGTTTGAATCTCTATCAGGTAACTAGGAGTTAAGCTTTTATACTCTGTATGTATATAGCAAATTATGGTCATTTAACCTCTTAGAGATTTGATGATATTTAAACTGTTAAGGTTTTCTGAAGTGATTTATGACAATGTCCAACAGTGACTTTGAAATCTCTAAAAGGAGGATGTGGACCCACAATGATGATTCCATATGAAGTGTGGTAATGGAATGAAACTGAATAATACCACCCAAAGATCAATTTTGGAGTACAAACTGTTCAGGATAATTCTAAGTTCTCTAACAATGTTGTTGCACCCAGAAAACAAAAGTAATTTTAAGAACACAATGCCCTTATTCCAAAGATTTAGGGTGGGCAGTTTCTGATCACTCAATGGGCTATGGTTTTTGCCATAGTATAAGGGAGTTGGTTTAAAGTTGTTATTGGTAATGGTCAAGGGAAAAAAAGATGAACAAAAGAGATTAGATTCAGGGATCTTTGAAAAGAAAAAGGTGGGGGTCTAGAAATAAAGATAGGATAAAGGATAGATAATTGAAGCTATTTTTAAATAAAATGATAGGATAAAAGAGTAGATTCTTGTATTTACTTTTAAATCAAATGAACTAATTATTAGTCTTAAATACTTTACATTGTATGTTAATACAAATTTGAGGTTATTTTTGTTATAATGTATATATGTTTCTACTCTTGTTTAAGGTATTTTTGTATTTTGATACAAATTTAAGGGTTTTTGTTATAATATACTATACCTATATTTCTACTCTTGCTTAAGGTATTATACCTATGCAACTCATTTAACAATATCATGTGGATTTCTAGTCCTTGAAATTTATTATTATAAACTATTTAGGATAATAATGAAATGCAGGTTAATAATTAGTCTCTTATTACAGTCAAACTTTTAGTCATATTAGGTATGTTTACAGAGTCAAACAGAGATATATTTTAAATAAACATGTCACAGATCTACAGAAGACAACTAAGATGTTTTAATAACATAAGGTTCTTTTTATTTATGACAATGAGACTTATCTGTTCCTGGCAGCACCAATTCACTTCAGAGAAGATGATGGGCATTGAAGATATTGTGCATGGAGTTTATTTTCTTTGAAACAATAGTGAACCACTGAATAAGAAACTGCTTGTGTCTTGATGGCTAACAGTATGCTGTCCAAATGGACAAACAGGACACAAAAGAAGGTGACTGATGAACTTTCCAAGGCACTGTAAGACAGCCCTTCAGAAAACCCTGCTTCACAGAAAAGTCTATCACATATTCTAGGCCCTCAGGCTAAAGATGGATGCCCCAACTTTACTAAGTAACCGGAGGGACTGTCCAGACAGCCAGCTGTTACAGTCATTGGAAGTTGTTTGCTCTGCATTTCCCATTTACACAGGTGGTATTATATCCTTCTCAGGCTCTGATGGAATTGAAGACTAGATAGTTTTCTTTGTTAACAAATTCAGAAAATAAACACACAAAAAAGTGTTTAGTGTATACAGTTGAGAGACTTAAAAGGATACTTTTGTTTGGTAATGCAAATTAGGCTAGAAAACAGGATTAGGTACAACACTTTTAACTCACCAAGATAGACTAGATAATGGAATATTTTGTCTAAATTTGTCAAGTGCATATTGCTAATGTAATTATTGCCCAGGCATGTTTGTATTTCGTTATTGTGCTTATTGTATATTGTTTTTTATGTTAGTTAAAACCTTTACTTTTTATTTAAACAAAAGTGTGAAATGTGTGATATTTTGTTTGTTTTCTGACAATTAAAGTTTGCTTAGTTTCAGAGGACTGAGCTAAACACTAGTTAATCATGGAGGAATGGATAGATAGATAGATAGATAGATAGATAGATAGATAGATAGATAGAT
>JABTXL010021554.1:4832151-4861619 GCA_025134845.1 Neodon shergylaensis
GATAGATAGATAGATAGATAGATAGATAGATAGATAGATAGATAGATAGATATAAGAAATGATAAGACCAGGGCAGAAAAAATTTTGGTCATTTGGACTGAAGAACTGGAGAGGTAGAAAAAACTGAACAGTTGTTCCCTGTTCTTTTTATCCACCAGGTTTTTACTGCAATATCTGACTCTTAGTTTTTATTGGTAAAGATTAGGTCACTTGGAGATATTAATATTTACCTTAATCTATTTCTGATATATTTGATTTGTCAATTTGAATGCATTTTCCTTACCATGAATAAAAAAAATCTCATATGTTATCTATCTTTCCTTTTAATCTGAAGTATGGACTTAAGGTTTAAGGCAACAGGTCTTATTAATCACATGGTTTTAGAATAAAATAATTTATAAAATCTAAAAAATAAGAAATATTTTATTAGAATGCATAAGTCATGGTCATTTAAATATACATTAATGGATGTTAAAATATTTAGAATGAAAATAACTGACCTTACAACAAATTTGAATATCATATAAAAGAAACTAAACTTTTCAAAATAATATGTATTATTTCAACAAGTATTTTATAAGCACATAGACTATAGTTTTCTGGAAAATTGCAAAAGCAAAGCTGACTTATTTGATATTGCATTACAATAATTTATCAATTATTGAATAAACTCTATTTAAAAGTGTTAAAGCACATTATAGTATGCAACAATGTATAATAGAGTAAAAGTGAAGACAAATCAGAAAAATGTAGTGTAGAACAATTGAAAAATTCTTACTTTCTTACTAATTCTAGATTAACAAAAGTTATAGTGTCTAGAGTATGGAACAACATTGAGTATCAAAATAGTAGTTTTAACATTATGGAGAAATTTGAACATTAAAGTTGCCAATAAAACATATTTCCTTCATTGTTATAAACTCTTCAGTGCTATCCTGTAGCTAGATTTAACAAATATAAAATAATAATACTATTTCAAGGTAAACTTCTCTTCAGGAATGGCCAACTTTCAGGTAAAGGAACCTGGACCTCAGTCTTTTTAATTTTGTTGGGAGGTACAAAGAAATCAACCAATATAATTTTAAAAATTCTGAATGAAAAACATTTTCTATAAAGTGGTGCTTCTTGACTGAATTTCAGAACACTTTCTTAACTTTACCTTCCCTTCTTCAGTTTGTTCAAATAAGGAGTTTGTGGTGATTTTCATGTGGTAGAAATAAAAAACATTAAATATGAACTTAAAAAACTATATTGATATGCTAAGCAACTATCAGTATTACCTGCTCTGACAGTACTTAAATCTGTAGATAATACATTACAAAATTCCTCTGCAGTATTTTACAGTCATTTTGTCTAAGTTCAAATCTGTCTTCATGTGTCCATTAATGTAGACACAGTTTGCATTTTGATCTCAATAAACATTATGAAGTTCAGTGAGTTGAATCAGTGGATAAAACACTAGCCATCAATCATGGTGGCCATGTGGGTCACAGTACCCACAAGGCAAATGTAGGTAACTCAGTAATATAAGTTGTATAATGACTTTCATATGACATCGCCATGCCCACACTTGCATGGAAGTGTAAAATTGTTTTTAAATAAACATAAAAAAACAGTAAATAATTAAAATTATAAATAAGTCAATGATCATAAATATTATATTTGACAAACCTTCTTTAGGAAGAAGCAATCTAAAAAGAGTTTCATAAATGAAAAAAAACTGGCAATCTTTAATCAGAGATATTTCAGGCACAGAGATTAAAATATATAAAAGTCCTTGCACATTGTTGAACATGAAAACCAAGTAAATGAAGTTAAATTAAAAAAGCTCACAGAACTGAGGTTGGAGTTAATTAGGAACCAAATTAGATTTTACATAAAGGATTGCAAAGACATTATGCATGAGATGCATTTAAAGATGATATTTTTAAACATGTTTTGATATGTTGCATGATTTTTGATGGGAAAATATTTGTAAATGGGTATACACTACAGATCAAATACTACATTTCCTTACAGCCAGTATGACTAAGGAGAGACTTAGGAGATCCTAGATGCATCATGGAAAAGCCCAGCTCACATGATTAACATTTGTCTAAAGTCAGATGCTTAAAATCCTCAGCTCAATTTACATGCATCTCTAAGACAGAACATTTACCTCCTTCCTTTTTTTAGTTGTCTTTTATTTTATATATCCAATATTAACTGTAAGAATATATTTGTCAGCCTTTTTGCTTTCTTACCTCTCTAATTCTTGTAATATTCATAAACATTATCATTGTAGTAAGCACTTCACTTCAAGGCAGAGGTGCTTCAATTAATAGGAAATTATATCCTGGCATATGGCCACTTTGGCTCTTAAAATCTTTCTTTCTCTTCTTCTCCAATTTTTCCAGAGCTTTGGAAGGTTAATATGCTTTATTTTACTCTTCTATAAAGCTGAAGTTGAGCAGTCTATGACACAGTAACAGTAAATTCTTCTCTATAGATTGACTTCTTTAGAATCTCTGTAGAAACTATTGTTTATTACAAAAAACCCTCCATGATAGAGTAATGAATTTCTTATTTTATACCTTTTGTGAATTTTGCTGAGGCTTTAAAGCCCTCAAAGCTTCATAAGCACAGTGTTTATCTCTCTTTCTTTTTTCCCTGTCAAGTAAATCCAACTCAAAAAATTCTTGCAACATTTGATTCAGGGACTTTAGTCATTTGACTGATTTCTCTTCTGTTACCTAATCTTGAGTGATATAGTGTCATAGAAACCCTATGATCTCCTCATCTAAATTATGTAAGATTCACCAGAGCCTCTTTTATCTCCCAACTATAATGATATGTTTAGATATGCCACCAAAATCCCATACCAGTCCTGACATTGTTTTTAACAATATCTTTCTTAACGTTCATATAAATATAGCCCTATTATTTCCATAAACTAGGCATCAAACGCTTTCTTATTTTGTTATGAATATACAGCCTCAAGTGTCTTGTAGTCACTAGAATTCATGGGGATCTCAATTGGTGATACCCATGAACCTCTTGTGGGATATATAGGCCATTTATCTGGGACTGATTTCACTTTCATTGCCTCATACAATGAAGACTTTGTCTCAAGACAAAACATTGCTTGTGTTCAACCCTTGCACTTCACTCAGAATTATCACGTTTTCCCCATGCACCATAGCATCAATGTCAGACTGTGAGAATATTTTATTTAAAAATCTTCCACAATTAATGTAGAATGTATGCAGATTGTTTATTTTTGTGATTTCCAATACAATATTAATATTGGTATAAACACTTGCATGGTGAAGCATGGACTATCTGTTCATCTATGCCAAAGGTTATACCTGGAGGATACCTTTATCATTTATCACTTCTAACTTACTCTTTCTCCGATGATAATTCATTCTACAGGTTGAGAGTTTTTGTATTCTAGGAGGAAAGGACTTTTTAGCAAATATGTGATTTGTATTCTCTTTCACAATCCCTTACATTTTGCCATCAATAATAGGAAGCAAACCAATAGCAATCCCCTACTCCCATATTTTTCCAGCCAATTCAGAGACTAATATGGAGGATATAACTCTCTTTTCTTCATTTTGATTTCCCCATAAATAAAGTCTTTCAGAGAAGAGTGGTCAGCCATAGTTCAGTATGTTATCAACCCTACAGTAAATGCAGCTGTATGTTCCCATAGTTGTTTGCTTCCACACTCCGCTCATGATTCCTTCCAATATGTGCTAATTTAATGTGATGCAATATGTTATATAGTACACCAGTCAATTTATGAGTATGCTCATGTTCACATTGCAGACACTGTTCATCAAGGAGGCATGGCATCACACATGATGTAGAGGATTGCTACCCATAAATTCCTTTCAGTGTTGTTTTATCCTCAAATGTATCAGCATTGATTAAATGTCTTATTATAGGGACAGGTAACTATCACCTGCTTACATTGGTTTCTTTCCTGTCTTATTTATGTTATTAAAATTTTATGTTAGAAATATTACATTATTTCCAGTTTGAAAAATTGCCAAGATTTGGAATTTATATCCTTTTTTTTTTAGCTCCACGTGTAAAAGTCCTATCATAAGTCTATTCTAGAACTCAGGAGAGGAGAGTATCAAGTAATTACAATGAACAGCACTTGTCATTAAATAAGTAAAATAAACCTCGTCTTCAGTTCTAAGTTACAACTTTCAACTTTGTTACATTTAAGTCTTGACATTCTATTTTCTAGGTTCTTGCTTGAAGTAGCAGATTGTATCAGGAGAGATTTGGCCTAAGACTAGCAAAACAACTCCTGAATCAATACTAAATTACAATTTACTAATAGTTGTGTTTAAGTTCTTGACCAGCAAAGTATTTACACAGAAATAACATTAACTAAAACATGTTCAGTGCTGTCAGAGGAAGAAAAAAATGTTTCATTTGAAAGGAAAAGAAGGGACCGCTTTCCTACAATCAAGATAAATTGTGCATGTTCTTTCTTACTACTGACAAAGCCTATCATGTTGTCAAAGAAAGTAAAGTGTTTGACAAGTCTGTGTCTTACCTCTGAATTCTTTTAGAAACAGAAATGTATTTTCTAAGATATATCCATTAAGTTTCAGGAAAATTTGCTATTTTCCAAAACATATATTTAAAGGTACCTACAATATTTTTATATGCACATAGGTCATGTGTTTTTAGCTTCAATCACTATTTTCAACTGAATTAAGCTGACAAGATAATAATTTAAATGAAAGAAAAGAAGTTCAGACTGAAAACTTAAGGACATTTTCCCATACAGAACATTATAAGCTTCAAGTCATAAATAGTAATCACCCCACTGAAGAGAATAAGAATAATAAGATTGTTGAATAACTAAATTCTATAAACCCTTCTAAAGAGTCATGCAATCTTGAAATTAAAAGGGAAGAATGTAGAAGGTGTACAAACAAACCCAATGTAATCTCTCCATCCATATGACTATTAGAATAATCTTGCATGAAAAGATTTTGTAATGTTTTTAATTTATGAAATAACATAAGACAGCTGGGGCATATCTCAGATGCTTTAATTCAAAACACACACTTTCACTGAGTAAATTAATGCAGACATTCCCTCAAAGCATTTTTATATTGTATTGATTTTAAGGTACCTATTATGTAACTTCTGTTTCCTTTATTCTAATAAAAACTATCCAGGACTCAAGGACACAATGCTAACTCATGCACTCAGTTCAATTAATAAAGGTTATTGCAATAAATAAATCTTTCCATGTTTATACTGCTAATTCAGGACAATGGATCTTTTTTACTATTTTTACCATGCTTTTTTTTTTACCTTGACCCTCAGATGGATCCCATCTGTGTGTGTGTGCATGTGTGTGTGTGTATGTGTGTGTGTGTGTTTGAAATATTTTTGCTTTTGTAATCTGTCTATTTAAATGGCTTTATCAAGTAAGTATGGAAAGTTAATTCACCTAAAGAAAACTCAAACCACAACTGAACACAAAGGTCTTATGTGTATTTTCACATCTGCTTCTTCTCCATTCATTTCTCAATGGATACATCCTTGATATTTGTTACCAATCAACCTTTGTTGCATCATTTTGGCTGTACCAGCTCAATTATTCAAAGAATCTCTTCCAGAACTCCTTTCAAGTGGTGAACCGTTTCCTCCTTTGCCCATTCGGACAGTGTTTTTCCAGCCACTCCAGCACAGCCTTTAGTTGGCCAGTCAGTGTAATCTGCAAACATCAGTCACTGTCCACATTAGTGTTGTCCAGCTCCCTTCTCTGACAACTGATCTCTCACAGAAGGGAGGGTGTTTCATTAGCAACTACTTAGCTGAGAGTGTACTGAAATACAATTAATTATGTAGTATACTACCTGCTTTCTTTTTTTCAAATATTTATTTATTTATTATATATACTGGGTTCTGCCTGCATGTATGCTTACACATCATAAGAGGGCACAGGATTTCGTTATAGATAGTTGTGAGCCACGATGTGGTTGCTGTGAATTGAACTCATGTCCTCAGGAAAAATAATCAGTGCTCTTAAGCTCTGAGCCATCACTCCAGACCCTGATTCCATTACGTTTCTGTCCCATTAATTGTTAATTATTTTGTTTTGCCTTTATGCCCTTCTATATGCATTTAAAAAGTGAATTTATTTTATTTGATTCTAATTTTACCATAAAGGGATCTAGTTAGTACCTGAATTTCCAATCAGATCCATATTAGCTATTTTTTCCCATTCTTCTGGTTAAATACCCTGAGCAAAAGCTAGCTAGGTAAGAAAGGGTTCACTTTGGCTTGCAGTTTTTCAGGAGTTACAGTCTACAGTTTTAGGGAAGACACAACAGTAGTAGCATTAACCTAGTTGGACAGTAGGGAAGTAGATGTTCACATTTCATGAACACACAGAACGTTGAGCTCAGGAAATGGGGTCAAGGTACAAATCTCAAGCTTCTCCCTATAACATACTTCCAGCAAACTTCTACACTCCAAATAGTTCTACTATATCAGGACCAAGTGTTCAAATAGATAAGCCAAGAAATGATACCTCTCATTAAAACCACAACAAGATAGGTACAGACAAAATATACATCAGATAAAAAATCAACACTACATTATGTTCTTTGAAAATCTAAAAAAAAACTGTTCCGATTTTTAATTTTCTTATTAATTGGCTGAGGTCCATCATTTGATTTACAGATTATCATTGAAGAAAATATTATGAAGACATTAGTTCATAGCTTTCTAAAGTAACCTTATGTGAAGAAATGTGATAAGATCTAGAAAAATACAGCAACATAGACTTCATATTGGGAATAAATTAGGACTTTGGTTAAGATGACATTCAAATGAGCTGCATCTTTGAGTTAGTAAAGGAGAGAAAAAACTGTATTCTACAAAGAAACAAGAGTGTTGACAATTACAAAGGAAGGAAAGAGTATCACCCAACACACACACACACACACACATTCACAAATATTAGGAAAGGGATTAGGGATAAGGAATCAAGTGCAAGAAGCATAGCCTAGTCCTCTATTAGTTTAGAGTGGGCAAAGTCACTTCCAAAATATAAACCAGAGAAAAGATGGCCAGGACTGTCCTTAATTCTTTTCAGCCTTGAATAATTTTTCAGAAATTAGTGTAGCAGTGATTCCTTTGGTTGATTGGTGAATTATTACTGAAGAGAAATCAGAACAAGAATGCAGACAAGCAAACATGGGTCAAGAAGCCTCAATTTGCCATTCCATAGGCTCCGAGTCAAGGAAGGCCCATACAAGTAAGAGAGTTCTGGAAAGCAGGGTCTGGAGATAACTTGATATGACCAAGGTACAGGTATCAGAAATAGACTTTCTTAACTGAGAATTATCTGAAGGTTAAAAGCTCTGAGTTTGAGGTTCAGATATCATCAGGAAGTTTGTATATGTTCACTGTATAGCCTCAGTTATACCTAATATCCAAAGAGTGATTAACACTTAGGAAGCTTTCTAGATACTAAGGTAGATACTGATCTATAACAACCCCAGTGCTAGAGTAGGTTTCTACAAACTTAAATCAGTTGTGACACACAGACAATTAAATATGAGACATCCCAAAGAAATAATTGTGTAGCCTTGTGAAAGGTAGAAAATGTATCTGTTCCATAGACTGTAATCCACAGTCTAAATGCCATGGGTAAGGACTCCTACGTCGTAAAGACTTTTGACCTTTGTGCAATATTTAATCAACAACAACCATACCACAGAAATTCAGAAACACAACTGACTACTCCAAATGCAGGTATCTGGCATTTCCAGTTTTCCAGGACCCAGAAAGAAACCATTCTAAACCTTAACATCTTTATTTTATCATGATACCTCTGGCTTGGCTCAACTCTATACTGCCTGTTTAATGAGATTTTTACTTTACCACAATTATTTTAAAGTTCTATGCTTTTAAAATTATTTTCAAATTATATATTTTGATCATGTTCTTCCCTTCACCTATTTTCTCTAATAAATCTAAAAGGTTTTTTTAAAATCACCATTCATGTATTGGCCAAATTTTGTCTACATATTTTCAACCGTTAGCCAATATTTCAAGAGTTTTTACTTTCTCTCTCCCCCCTCCCTCTCTCTCTTTCTCTCTCCCTGTATTTTTCTTTCTTTGCCTCTGTAAACCTCTATTTCCCTCCCTCCATCTCTCTATTTGTGTCTCTTTCTCCCTCTCTCTCTCTCTCTCTCACCTTCCCTCAAACATTATTTTTCTTCTTCCCCCACACAAGGGATTTTCTCATTACTGTGTATTGTTTTAGTATTTTGATGCCATCTAATTTAAAATATAATTTTATTTTTATCTCATACTATCTTTCTCAAATATCTTATTTTGTTTTTGAAATTTTTCATTATTGAAATGTGTTAACCATGTGAGAGACAGTTGTGTAGCTTTGTCTATGGGAGGGTCCCTGAGCAGTGGGACCAGATCTATGCTTGGTGCATGAGCTTTGGAGCCTATACCCTATGGTGATATACCTTGATCAGCCTTGATGCAGGGGGTAGTGGCTTGGTTCTGCTTCAACTTAATGTTCCAGGCTCTCTTGACTCCCCCTGAAAGGCCTTGTACATTGGACGGAGTGGATGGGGGTATTGGTTGGCATGGGGAAGGTGAGGAGAGGACAAAATTAAGGGTGTGACCGAGAACAGTAGTTGGAATGTAAAATGAAATTTAAAAAAGAAATATAATAAATTTCTGTTATTTTTTCTTTTCCCTTTTCTCTTACTTTTTTCTCCTCTTGCATTTAATAAATTTGGCCTCTTTCCTAGTTCTGTCTGTCTCATTCATTTACCATTTTACACTCATGCTAAATCAGTTTGAATTTCACAACATATTGTATAGCAGTTTTCTATGCTCAGTTTTATAGTTTAATATTGATATGCAATAATTCCATTTTATTTTATTATAATACTATGTATGTTTTCATACTGCTGCTGGTTCAACAGTTATATCCTGCTAACTGAGTGATATGAGAAATTGAGCCATCTAATTGCCATCCAATACCAACCAACACTGGGATCTAAATCATGAGAAGTACATATTCTAACACAGAAATATAAAAATCTTTAGCAACATGCCTAATCCAACTTGCCTTCTCTACAGCTCCTAAGTTCAGTGTTATAGGAATAATTCAAATAGGCAAAGGTTTCAAGGTTTTCTTATAAAATTAGCAATGACCTGAAAGCATAAAGAAGGAAAATTAATTGAATCTTCAGTCTGTAGAGGAAATCCAGGAACATACAGAGAAAAGCAAAATGGAAGAAAATTCAGAAAGCAAATTGAGACCTCTGAAAGAAAACTACAAATATAAGTGTTAGGCAAGAAAAAGGCAGAACAGTGGGGAAATGCAGAATCCACTTTAAAAAATCAATAACTTTTCTCTGTCCTACTAACAAACAGGCCAAGGAAGAAATTACAGCAATATGCTCACTAACAATAACCCCCAAGAAAATAAAGTAGCCAGTAATAAACCTAAACAAGGAGAGAAAATATATCTATAACAAAGCCTACAAATCTCTGAAGAAAGACATAGAAAAAGATACTAGAAAATGGAAAGACTTCCCAAACTCACATTATGAAAATAATCATTCTACCAAAAGCCACTAAGATATTTGCTGCAATTCTAATAAAAATCTCCATCCCAATCTTCACTGAAAGCATAGACAAAACTATTCTAAATTTATATGGAACCACAAGTAGCACAGATGTCCAGTAGAATTCTGACCAAACAGAACAATACTAGAGGCATTCTAGATTCCAGAATTGTATTCCAGATCATTTGTAATAAAAACCATATTGTACTGCTATAAAAACAAACATGTAAAAAAATGGCATATAATAAACAAAAAACCCAACATATCTACATGTAACTACAGCTAGTCCATATTTAACTAAGAGACCAAAAACACATACTGAAGAAAGGACAACATTTTCAACACTGGGAAAATCAAATATCTGCACATAAAAGAATAAAATTAGACCCTTGTCTATCACTTTGCACAAAAATTTAATACCAATTATATTAAGAACCAAAATGTAAAATCAGGAACACTGAAATTGCTATCAAAAACATAGGCAGCCCCTTGTTAGATATAGACATGTGAATGGACCTTCTGAATAGCAACCTATTTCTCCAGGAATTAAGGCCAGCAACAGACAAGTGGGACCTCCTAAAACTAAAACACTATGCACAACCAAGGAATAAAAAGTTGAATGAAAAGGATGCCCAGCAAATGTGAGAAAATATTTGCCAGCTATACATTTGACAGATGATTACTATGTACAACACACTGACCTCAATAAACAGTATAAAAAACGTCCCAATTAAAAATGTGGAATATAGCTAGGAACAAATTTCTTTTAAAAGTAGCTTAAAATATCTCAAAATGCCTATCATTTTTAGCACAAATGTTAGAAAGCACAGTTAGAAAGCACAAATAAACAACTTTGAAACTTATTAGCCTAGTCAGAATGGCTAAGAAAAGTAGAACATCCAACACCAATTGTTGGAAAGGATTTGGGAGACTAGGAACCTTCTCTCACCCGTGCTGTGGTTGCACACTGGGATAAACACTATGGAAATCAGTGTGAAGAGTCTTCAATAACTAAAATTAAACATACCATATGACCTAGCTATACCAATCTTTGGTATATACTTAAAGGACCCAATGTTCAACTCCACAAATACTTGTTCAATCATTTTCATGGTTGTGAGAGATTGTACCATTTAACCACAAGCCTAAAGGAGACAGAGTAAATTGCAAGTAGGGTGAGGCTACATGTGATATTTTGTCTGTGCTATAACAAATAAAGCTTGCCTGAGGATCAGAGTATGGAGTGAGTAACCTGGTAGCGCCACAGAGGCCAGGCAGTGCAGGCACACATGTCTAATCCCAGCACTTGGGAGACAGTTGCAGATGGATCTCTGGGAGTTCAAAGCCGCAAAAGATTGAAACAGAGCCAGGCAGTGGTGCCTCATATCCTTAATCCCAGTACTTGCGAGTCACTCACCTTTAATTCAAACACTAGGGAGGTGGAGACAGGAAGGTATATGGCTGGGTGGAGAGAGTAATATATGGTGGGAGAAGTTCAGAGATCAAGGAAATCAGTCTGAGAACTTATAGAGACAGGATACCCCATAGGGTTTGAGGATACCGTAGAGGTGACAATTTTACTGCTCTGCTTCTCTGATCTTTCAGCTTTCACCCCTAATATCTGACTTTAGGTTTTTATTATTAATACCAATTAGAATTTGCACTATAGCTATGAACTCTTAAGACCAGTGCTCAGTGATATACTCCCAACAGCAATACTGCTTTTTCAATATACTGACCAAATAACATCACAACTAAGGTACCAAGTATTTAGATGTCCTGGTTTATGAGGCACATCTTTCTCATTTAAACACTCTTATTGTTATTTCAATTACTAAAGTGACTATGCATGGAAAACATGACTTGAAATAATGAAGACATTTATAAGAATTAATGTTATTAATAGTGAAAATAACTGCTGAATTACACTTTAGTATTTTTCAAAATATTTTTAATAGAAATAGAAATGCACTATGTCTCCCACTTTCCATCCTTCTAGCTCTTACAAAGCACCCTCCCTCCAAACCCCACCATATTTACCCACTCTCAAGTAGAAAGCCTGTTTTTATTATATGTGCAAACACATATACATACACACACACACACACACACACACACATATATATATATATATACATATATATATGTACATAATCTGATGTGTCAATTTCTGTGTATTTGATTCAGGAATGATCACTCTGCACTGGACAATGAATAAGGGACTCATCCCTGGAAGCAGCTACTTTTCTCCTTTTCAACAGTTATTAATTACCTGTAGTTTTTTTTTGCCTAGTGGTGGGATCACATAAAAATCCCCTCTTCCATATTAATATGTTCATTGTTATTGCCATTGTTCCAATATTATTTATGCTGTCTCTTGCAGGAGGGAACTGTCTCACAATAGACTTCCTGTTATTCTAGCTTTCACACCATATTTCTTCTTCCTCTTTCACAGTGTTCCTAGTGCCACTAACACAAGGGCAATGATACAGATATAGCCATTGGGGATGCTATTCACAAGATCTGTTGATCTCTGTACTGTGCCCAGTTGTAGCTTGTTTATGATGGCTTCTATCTGCTGAAAAGAAAGGCTTCTTGGATGATGGATAACACCAATACTATCTGCAGTTAAAGGGACAAGATTTACAATGGAACAATGAGTTAGCTTGACTTAGCAAGTCATAGTAGTAGATTATTTTCTAATATCCATGACCTCAGTAGCCTTGTGAAGCCAGCTAGACTTTCAGGACAAGTACTTTGAGTCATCCTTAAGTCTAGTTAGATAATAGCTATTACCACTGACACGTGAGTGCTATGTCATTTATTGCACCTTGACAGCCTTGTTGGTCATTGTTCTGTTCCATAGATGCTGCGGGTAGATAGGACTGGCTATTCAGTGGCCTCCTTTCCTTGGTAGCTTGCATAATATTTTCTGTCACCACTGAGGTCAGACCACAGGAAAAACACTTTCAAGTGAGACACAGTTTGAATCATTTGAATCCTGCTTATGAAGTGGGCAGTGTGATAAGCAACCTAAGGCTACATCAGTCTAAAAAGCAGTATAATAAATTGATACCCTGTCCAATGTAATCCAGTGCTAAATATATATTTATTTTGCATCATTAATATGCCTACAAAGAATAGCTATATGCCAAATTCCTTATCCAGAAAGAATTTTGATATGCTTGAGCAAGTGTGGATCATCAGAATTGTATCACACTAGCTGCCCAGATTTCTGGCCCACTTACACCTACTCCATAATTAATTTGAGATCCTTGAAGTACAACAGAAACTTTATAAAACTCAATGTATTTTATGTTAAGGTTACCTATTGTGATCTTTTCTAAAATGTGAAACTGAATGAATATTTCATTAGACATTTTAGGAGAAGCTCAGAGTAGCGGGCTATGGCATATGCTGTTTCCAAAGAAACAGTAATATAGGTGACATTGAGACTCTCATGTTGTAAAATATTCATGACAATGTAAGTATCTATTAAGAAGCCGGGATCATAAAACTTCTTGCAGCAAAAATGCAACCTCACTTTACATGCATACTGTCCTTACAATGGAATGCTCAGCACAGTACTGTTCTTTCACTCTCTCTTTGGATGGCTCTTTAAAGCATAGAGATAATTTGAAATATTGAAAAAGGCATTTTCCTATAAGACTCTAAACAAACTACATATATCTAAAATAAATAATCTGATTAAGAAAATTCTACTGAGCATATAATAGCCTTTGAACTATTTTTGTCTCTCTCTTTCCCCCCACACATACACACATACCCCACAAGCACACTTTATATTCTATTACCTTTGTGTAATTTTAATATCTTAATATTTGTATTACTTTTATAATTTCTTATGATCAAATGTGCTATTATTATTTCATTAATCTAATCAAGTGACAACAGCTTATGATGTCAATGAATGAAAAATGAAATTCTAGAAACACTGATTTTAAGTGAAGATTTCAGAACCAGATGGCAGATGCTAAAATCAAGCAGATATATTATGGTTATTTTTTTTCAATTCATTTAAAAATTAACAAATACTTTATTGCATCCATCACATTATTTTGAGATAAATATATCTGCATTGTAGAGAGGGGAATCTAACTAACTAACAAATGTGTCACTCCACATTGTTCACTTTTTGGATATGTGATTATAAATGGTTCACATTCACTGTGTTTGCATGTTTCAAGAACATCATGAAAAAGCAAGAATTATAATCATCATGATGTACAAAAACATTTTTGAAGCTGACTCCTTGAATCTAAACATAATTTGGATCCTCTCTTCAGCACCTCCCCATATTCCCCTTTCTGTAAACACACTAACCACTTTTAACCCATATTTTCCCTTTCCCTAAATATGTTTAGCTTTTTATTATCACACTGCATATTTTATCTTGTTGGTACATGAAATGCACATTATTGTCTTATCACTTTTATGAATGCAAAAACTAAGCATGATGATCTTAGTATTCTCTATTACTTCCCAAAAGAATCACCCCTATTTTGATGGATCTTTGAATCACTGAGGTTAATGATTGTTGCCTAAAAAGCAAGACTGACTGTCTATTTATCAGAACATTAGCATTTATTAGTGCTTAGACAGTTGAACAAATAAAATATGTTGACACTTGCTACATCAACAGTAGCTTCCCGTAAGCCTCAGGGGGATGCATGAGACCCTTAACTATACATAAAGAGATGTAAATGGACCAATCCTATGCATGTTCTATGCTACCAACCAAATGCTGCAAGAATAGCCTTGTAACATTAGAATAAACTGTTCTGAACACTCCTTTAAAAACGCTCACTCCTAAGTTCATTCTGCACTGATCTCTGAGATGATACTCAAGCCTTGGAGTTGATGATATAAAGGTTCCAACTAGAGCCAATCCTGCCTCTATCACTTTTTCCACAGGATTTGGACCGGTTGTGAGGCTGCATTATCTGCCATGCTCCACACAGAGAGGAACAGCAGTGCATCTATAGGTACGATCCAAAGGATTTTTGAGATACTCTTACAGTGTCCACTTTGCAAATAGCTCTCCAACACTAAACTCACAATGAAAATACAATAGCAGAAACCGCCACACTGCTTTCCAGAATGGTTGCACAAGTTTGCATTCCCACCAGCAATGGATGACTGTACCCCTTTCTCCACAACCTCTCCAGCAAAGGCTATCATCGGTGTTTTTTATTTTAGCCATTCTGACAGGTGTGAGATGGTATCTCAAAGTTGTCTTGATTTGCATTTCCCTGATAGCTAAGGAAGTTGAGCATGACCTTAAGTGTCTTTTGGCCATTTGAACTTCTTCTGTTGAGAATTCTCTTTCAGCTCAGTGCCCCATTTTTTAATTGGGTTGATTAGCCTTTTATGGTCTAGTTTCTTGAGTTCTTTATATATTTTGGAGATCAGACCTTTGTCAGTTGCGGGGTTGGTGAAGATCTTCTCCCAGTCAGTGGGTTGCCTTTTTGTCTTAGTGACAGTGTCCTTTGCTTTACAGAAGCTTCTCAGTCTCAGGAGGTCCCATTTATTCAATGAGGCCCTCTTAATGTCTGTGCTGCTGGGGTTATACGTAGGAAGTGGTCTCCTGTTCCCATGTGTTGTAGAGTACTTCCCACTTTCTCTTCTATCAGGTTCAGTGTGTTCGGACTGATATTGAGGTCTTTAATCCATTTGGACTTGAGTTTTGTGCTTGGTGGTAGATATGGATCTCAGACCCCTCCAGCCTTGTCTGAGCCTTAAATGACAGCCCCACTCAGCTGTAACTGCAGCCTTAAAAAAAAATCCTACAGTTGGAAACATCTATTATGTCCTCATTTTTAAAAGTGCTGAACCCTAAAAACTATGACATTACAAATGTGTACTGTTTTAAGCTTCTGGACTTGGGAGTAATTTGTCACGTGGGGGGAAAGTACTGTAGACTGACCTCATTGAAGAGTTGCAAAAATTAAACACCACAGATTACTTCACAAGTAACAAATAAACAGTTGCTAATATAGGAGGGAGGGGAACATGAAAGGTATTTCACCTGCATGATCAAGTATTTCTCAAAGCCCTAAGTGCCCAGTGTGGGACAAGTAAATTTGCCTTACTGCGAGAAAATCCTAAAATCTCATTGCAAACTGTACTATCATGTTGATCTGACACTGACCCCCTTGATGGGCAAATATCACATCGTTTTAAAGCTTACAAACTAAAGGATTTACTCATTATCCATATGATCTTAGTTCTTACAGTATCAGCAGTGCTGGTCCTGTGGGAGAATGGGTTTTAAATGGGTGAGGTCTGAAGCAGGCATGGTCTGTTAGAAATTTATTCTCAGATTCCGTTATTATCTGGACACCACCATGATTCTGCACAGCTTCGCATTGAGAAAATGGGGGCACCGAGAAATGTGGGGTAACCTCTCAGGAGTCAGTAGTGAATCACAAGATAGACCAGTAGGTAAAGGCACTTGCTGCCAAGCCTGGTGCCCTGAGTCTGATCCTTCTCCCCTACAGGGTCCACATGAAAGAGGGAGACTCCTGCCGGTTGTCTTCTGACCTTTGCATGCACACTGTGCCACACACACCCATATGCATGCATGTGCAAAACAACAAGTAATTATACTAATATTTTTAAGAGCCATGGTAGCTGATCAAAACAGCCACCCCTGGATGATGTGGGATCTCCCTTTGTATGCTGTGAATATCATTGGTTAATAAAGAATCTGCCTTGGCCTATATAGCAAGGCAAAACTTAGCTAGGCAGGGAAAACTAAACTGAATGCTGAGAGAAAGAAGGCAATGTCAAGAGAAGCCACGTAGCCCCACCAGAGACAGATGCCAGATGGAAACTTGCCAGTAAGCCACAGTCACGTGGCGATACACAGATTAATAGAAATGGGTTAAATTAAGACGTAAGAGTTAGCTAATAAGACATTAGAGCTAATAGGCCAAGCAGTGATTTAATTAAAAAAAAAAAGAAAATACAATTGCAGATGCCTACAACCCTTAAATACAAATTGTTTCAGAAAGTAGCACCCTGTGTGGTATTCTATTACTTATTGTGGGATCAATGGAGAAAACAGGAAAAAAAAAGAGAGGGATACCATGGTGGGATTAATGGGATCAAGATAAGAATGCTAACATACATAGAGGAATGGTGAAATCAAAGAAAAAAAATCAGTAATAAAGGCAAACAAGAAGAGAAAATTGGAGGGTTTGGTAAAGGGTAGATAACAAAAATAAAAACACATGCCCAGAGGATATTGCTCTATCTTATTCCAAAGGAAGTTCTGTGATCAGATCCCAGTAACTGGAAAAAACTGACTTTTTGGATTAAATGAAAAACAAAATATTTTAGCAAAGGGAGAATAGGAGACACAAACACTGGAACTTGTGAAAGACTTATTATATCTTGAATATTGAGTGAATAAAAAATAAGTATATAAGGCAGCAAAAATAAGAGTGAGACTATCATAAGAGTGGGAGAGTGGATATACTTGGTGATGTATATATTAATTATTATGATATGTATCAATTATGTCAAAATTATTGGTAATTCTGATCATTTAGTCTTTTTTTTGAATGATTTTGAAAGGAGAAGTAATGTTTCTTCTGCAATAATGAATGATTTTTGAGTCTTATTAAAGACCCTTACAGTCAGGGATGATATGAATGAAAATATCTCAAAATTAGTGATTAGGTAATGGAAAGTAATCTTGAAAATTAATTTATTAAAACTTTAATTTCAGGGCTGGTAAATGTCTCAAAAGTAAAAAAGAAAAAAATCTTTTGTAGCACAAGCATGAATATACAAGTTTAAATATTTACAAACCTTGTAGAAAACCATGAATTGCTTCATGAACTTATCACCATTGTGCTGTTACAAATGGAGACTGGGAGATTACTGAAGCTCACTGTCCCCCAATATACCACCCTGAGAATCCATCTCATGATAACGAGACAAAGAGTTATAGAGTAAGATGCTCAATGTCCACTTCTGAGCTCTTCTTGTGAACATATATGTATATCTGCACACACATGTGTAATAAATTACTTCTACACAATTTGCAGTGCTTCAACATACTTCATCATATAAAAAGATAGTTTATACATCAATTAACTATATATACCTGAAACCTGACTACAGTGTGCAGGGTCGAAATCTATCTCAACTTTCAGAAGTCAACATTACTTTCTGGAAGAGAGACAGAACTCTGATGACTATATAAAGTCTAAATTTGTGCTGAGCTTTATTATGCAGCACAGTGTTGTTATAGATTCCACAGCAGCTAGGCAGATGGTGAGACTAGATAAAAATGATTAAACAGATGTGTAAAGGATAAAATATTTGCCGGCAATTGATGGCATATAATTTTAATTCTAATATTTTGGAGTCAGTGAGTGTGGAAAACATACCAAGACCCTTTTGTCAAACATGACAGGCAAAAGCGGGGGGAGGGGGTCTCATTCAGTCCCCAGTATCTTCTCATGGCAGCTCCCAATTACATGCAGTCCAAGTCAAGGGAATTGAAAGCCCTGTTCTGACATGAGGACACCTACTCACACAAAGACAACCATATATATATTACCAAACAAAAATATGCCTGAAGAAATAGTTAATATATTAATACCTTCGAGATTTGTTTTTAGTAAGAAGAGTGAAGGAAAGATCAATTCGGCTACAAGTCCCCTGATCTGAAATGTGAAATGTTTGTTGGATAATTGGTGCAATATTGGTACAAAATTTGTTGGAATAAGCAACTACTATTTAATTGGATTTAAGACCCACTCCATGAGATGGAACTCATGTCCAACAGTACTGCAGTACTGGTGTGGCCAAGAACCTGAGAATAGAGAAGTCATGTACCTAGGAGAAAACAAAATGCTACTGTTTTATTAAAGAGATTGTAGCGATAAGATGACTAGGGATATAATACTATATTCATAGATGTGTGTTTTGTTCATCCATTGTCAGAAAAGCTTTCTTGTGCAGTAGATGGCAGGAAATACAGAACCTCACAATGATACAAAGTACTTTCTAGTGAGAGACCTTAGAACATTCAGTTCTTAATGGGATATCTCTATCAAATCACTCCCATCATTGATCAGCAAACTCTGAAGAAGAGGCAGAAATATTGTAGGGACCAGAAGGGCAGGAAAATACCAAGGAATCCAGATCTTCTAGACACAATAGAACTGATATACCTATGACCTGTGAACAGGGCAAAGAGAGGTTAAAATTTGAGAGGGCTCCAATGCCCTAGAGGATAGTGGACACAAGCTCTCATCCCTATCTCTAACCTAGCAGTTATCTCCAATTAATAGCTATTTATAAAGAATACATTAATTAAATTTCTTCTGTGTAGAGATAACACACATAGGGAAGGTCCTGTGCCCAGCAGATGGCCCAAGCCAGATAGTAAGTAGTATTTTGGAGTTTCTTTATTATTTGTTTTATTTGATTGCTTCTGTGTGATTTTTCTTTTTTCTTTTTTTTTGTTTTGTTTGTCTGTTTGTTTTATAATGCCTTGCTTGGGCATTTTTTTTTCTTCCTTTCCCCTAAAAGTTGTGTGTTTGTGTGAGTAAGCATCTATATTTGTTTTACTGTAATTATTATTTTGGCACTTGTTTCCTTTTTCTGTTTGTCTGTTCTGTCCTCGACAGGCTTATTCATTTTCATTACTCATTTTATTATCATTATCAACAATTCAGATGCCTGTTTGCCTCCTCATGAGAGAGAGATGAAAAAAGGCTAAGCATTGGGTAGGTGGTGGGGGAGAGATGAGCTGCAAGGAATTCAGTAAGGGAGAAATAGAATCAAAATATACTGTATAAATTCTATACACTAATATTCATACTAAGAGTTTTAACATTTTTTATGGAAAATACACACATCTCATAATTTGTAAGATGCTATAGATCTCCTGTTTCATAAATATCACCAGCTATCAGCTCTGCTATATAGAGACGATGCATTTTAATAAGGAGCATGCATGTAGATATAAATTCATGAGAACATTACATGCAACTTGATAACTTTTTGGAGATTTCTGTATTTTTAGAATCTCATACTTTAATAGTTACCATATTGTTTATAAATTCATAAGATTTTATTTCTCTCATTTTGTCTGTAAATTTCCTAAATAAATTTTCAAGCAATGATTCTAATAGAAATGAAATATTTTTACTTAGCTTTACATGATCTTTGTGCATTTCTCATACATTTGTATGTAGAGAAGACAGTTAATACAAGAGTAAAGCATTAAAACAAATATTCGCCAAATCCTTAAGGAAGGTTTTGTATTTGAATGAATACCAATATGAGTAAATATTTCTCTCATAAATATTTTCTTCTTGTTTTTATCATGTATAAATTATTACAAATATTTTTTATTAAATTATAATTATGGTAAGTAATGTTTAAATGAAATATATAATATGTTTAAATGTTTTTTATCATAATAAGGTCTTTAAGCATTTTCAGTAACACTTTTGGAAATAAGTTTAAATATACATGTTTATATAATATATATATATCTTTATATGATTCTTGACATATAATTTTGCAGGTTACTTATGTTATTATAAAAATTGTATGGTGTATTGAGGGAATTACTTATAGATGTGTTAAAATATATAGATCAGGATGCTCCTTCACTATTCTCAAATATAGTACCAAAATCATGGATTAATTTGCTTGTAAAATAAATATTCAACATTAATTTATTCTTAATATTTAAACAACTGTTCTGCACTAAGCAGGAAGCTGTATGTACTTAAGACCACAAATGGAAGAAAGAGACGCCCATGTACAGTTAGATGAAAGCATGGAGCATAGACACATTAATAATTCACACACATACTCCATACAAACAAACACAGCCTAATGAGCCCAGTTAGATTTATTAATATGTACATATGTTTATGACTGACTAATTGGAAATGGGACTGGATAACCTATCACAATATTTGTCCCTGAACAAATTGATTTTTGCTGACTAAGCAAGCAGCCATTGACTGCCTGGAGCTCTTCATCAAAAGACAGAGCTTTGTGAAATTTTCTCTATCCACTTTAGAATATCAAGCAGAGTTGCCTTTTGAATATTTTCTTTATGCAACCAAATTAGTGAGATTGCATAGGTGCATTTTTCACATCATGTTTAAAAGACAATATACATCAGTATGCACCCTGCTCTTCTGAAATTTGCCTACACCCACTCTAATGTTCCTCGAGCTTTAGGTATAAAGGTTGTATTGTAAATGTATCAATTGGAGCAAAACATCCCATGGTAAACTATTCTCTTAAGTTTGAACAAATGTGGGTATCAGTAGTAACTTTTATCTACACAAAGGAAGACAGAAGAGGAGGAGGAAGAAAATGAGAAGAGATGAAAGAATGAGGAGTGAGAGCTATGCTTACCTATGTTTACTGAAAAATACAGGCATTTGTATTTTTATTTTTTATAGAAGAATTCTTTCTTAATCTTTTTCATTCAAAAATTTACACTTCCTCCCTCCTCCCATGTCCTTCTCGCTCTCCCCGTTTCCCTCCTTCCTCCCCCTCCTTCGAAGGCCCTCCCCCTTCCATCCAGGTCTAGGAAGGTGTGCATCCAAATAGGCTAGGGTCTCAAAAAGCCAGTACATGTAGTAGAAACAGGTCCCAGTGACACAGACTCACCCCTCTGGAAGGACAGAGCTTGTGGTACAGGATCAGGGTCACCTGCTCGCCAGGGACCTTGCAGACAAAAGGGCAGCCTTGCTGGGTACAGGCTCAGTGGGACAAAGTTGCACTTGCCACTTCGTCCCCAGACCCTCAGCCCCGAAGCAGGCTGAGTTGGGAGATCCTATGACTCCGCAGATGGAAATGGGTACTTGGGGGCAAGCCGGAATGGGATAAGAAGAGAAAGGCAGTAGCCAGGGAGAAGCCCTCGCTGAATGGCCAGAAAGTTTAGGGGAATGGAGGGTGCCTGTGCTACTTTTCTGGAGCGTATGGCTAGACGCCGGTCAGGCTCACACTCACCTTGGTATAGTTTTTGTATATTAAACCTCTTTGGGGGATTTGGTAATTAGACTCTTTTTGTATAAGCCAAGTTTATACACTGTGCTTGGGATTGCTGATTATAACACATATATTTACTGCCTAATTTGGAAATAACTAAAAGTTCTTTTTAATATATGCATTAGAAATTATCATGAAAGGAATTTATCAAAATGTATAAACCCTTAAGAGTAAAAATACCTGCATTTAGAGATATTTATAAAATTGAAATATGTAAAATAATAAATAGTGGCAATGTCAAAACAACTTAAAATGAAGAAGTAATTCTAAGACTTGAGCACTAAATTTAATTGGCAAACATTGGTTATTTTTACTTTGTAAACATGTTTTGAAATAGACATGCATTGTAAAAGGCTCAATGAAACTAATTAACAAACCCATCTCCTAATATTTGCCTGTTTGTTCTAAGAACATTTAAAATCTACTATTTCAGTGACTTTTCAAAAAGTAGTAATGGGTAAGTGGGTCATTGGATTACACAAATCAAAATGATCATGGAATTTAACCATGGATTTCTGTATTAAAATGATCCTATGAATCTGAATGAATGTTACTGTTTTGGAAAGTTCAGTACTTTGGTAGGAGGATAGAGATATTATCTTTGTGCAAGTTAAAGAATATAAGATTACAGCATGATAACATGAGTCTATTTCAATCAAAAATACTTTAAGTTTAAAGTGTGTGGTTCTTAACAGCAAATTCTTGAATTGCAGTATTTGAAAATCATTTGGATAATTAGTCAAGCAGTCTCAAATAGCAATTAAGTTTTTAAAAAATAATCTGGTACAATCTGGTTCAGTAACAGTAAAATATTAACGATAAAATTCTGTACTAATACACTGAACTTGTATTCCATACATTGTTCTTCAGCAAATTCCATTTATGACCTAACATTATAATAAAGAAAATATCAAAATCTGTCATTCGAAAGTAAATCCTGAACCGGACAAATTAAAATTTTATAAGTTTTAGCTTTAAATTGAGTCAGCTTGCTATATTTCTCAAACTATGAAGAGACAATTATATATCTCTTCTTTATTTGAATAGTTTCATTGTTTGTATCAACACAAGATTGAAGAAACATTTATTAGTCTGTAAAAGACTGGTTAAACAATAATGGTAATATTATTTCAAAATTATTCAAATTTATCTTGATAATGATTTAAAAATTGGAAATTCATGGAGGATAATTGAGGAAATTGAATGATATTAGGAAAGAGTGTCTGTGAAATAGCAAGGTTGGCTGATCCTACTTAGTTATGTTGAGACCGTACATAGAACTAATGAGAGAATGAGTACCATTAATAAGCAACTAGGTGTGAGCCAGAGGGCCTCTTTCGTAGCTCATGAGTAGGTCATTACCTCCTACAGTAGAGGAGTGGTTATAGTTAATAGTAGATTTAAAATTTGATGATCTCAAATTCTAAATGCATTTGTTATTTAAAACAGATCTGAGATGCTTGAGAGCACTTGGTGAAATAATTCAGGCTTCTTATGCATGCAATACAGACATTTCTGTAGATAGCTATGATAATGTTGGCTCTGGTGATCACTCCAGACACAGACATAAGGAATGGCCTCACCTGCGGAATGGGTTAGAACTGTTGTGAAAACCCAGAAAAGTCTCTTTGTGTATAACAATGCATTCCATTATCATCATCTTGGATGCTAAAATAAAATGCCATAAAACAGTTAACATTACTTGGAAATGTGCTAGGTCTGCTGGCAGAAAAAGGAGATTTCAGTGCAAATGAGTTTCAGCAATGAATCTGGGTATGCGATCAAGACAGAATAGAAATGACAGGATTACACTGAGTGCTTTGATGAAGAAGGCCAGATATAAAATTGGTCTAACTTAGAAGCACATCTCAAGACAAGGATTGATTGCACTAATGGATATCAAGGGAAATTTTCCCAAGAGACAAAAAGAGACTTCTTTTGTAGCACAAGGGGAACGGTTATGGAATCACCATTTGTCACTTAACTGTATACCGTTGTTTGAGTGTAGACACATAATGTATAACCTTAGAAGGGAAAATATTTTGCGTATATATTCAATTTTGGTTAGTTGTTCCTAAAGGATCTATAATTCTTTGTTCAGATTCTCATATACAGAGTGAATGGAAACAACAGACAGGCAGGTTGATTCCTTCATTTCTTTTAAAAATTCTTTGTTACTTTTATAAATCCTAAATCCAGTCCATAAGTTTCCACTGCCTCTATAACTTCATACTCTCTTTTAAAAAGTAAAATCATTATACATTTCTTTTTACTTTATGAGAATTTTGAATTTAAAATGAATAAATTTTAAATTTCATTTTATTTGCTTATGGAGGTCAGAAGAAGTTATCAAATCCCTGGAACTAGAGTTACAGCTACCAGTGCTGAAAAAAAAAAGTTTTAATGTCTAGTTTGTTGAGTTCTTTATATATTTTGGAGACTTAACCAAGAAAGAGAATTACAGACCAATCTTACTCAAGAACATCGATGCAAAAATTCTCAATAAAATACTGGCAAACTGAATCCAAGAACACATCCAAAAAATTATACATGATCAAGTAGGATTCATCCCAGAGAGGCAGGGCTGATTCAATATACGAAAAATCTATCAATGTAATCCATCATATACATAAACTGAAGGAAAAAAATATGATCATTTCATTAGATGCTGAAAAAGCATTTGACAAAATTCAACACCCCTTTATGATAAAGGTCTTGGAGAGATTAGGGATACAAGGGTCATTCCTAAATATAATAAAAGCAATATACAGCAAGCTGACAGCTAACATTAAATTACATGGAGAGAAACTCAAAGCCATCCCACTAAAATCAGGATCAAGACAAGGCTGTCAACTCTCTCCATACCTCTTCAATATAGCACTTGAAGTTCTAGCAACAGCAATCAGACAACATAAGAAGATCAAGGTGATTCAAATTGGAAAGGAAGAAGTCAAACTTTTGTTCTTTGCTCATGATATGATAGTGTACTTAAGTGACCCCAAAAACTCTACCAAAGAACGCCTACAGATGATAAACATCTTTAGTAATGTGGCAGGACACAAGATCAACTCCAAAAAATCAGTTGCCCTCCTATACACAAAGAACAAAAAAGCAGAGAGGGAAATCAGAGAAACATCACCTTTCATGATAACCAAAAATAGCATAAAATATCTTGAGGTAACTCTAACCAAGGTAGTGAAAGATCTATTTAAAATGAACTTTAATTCTTTGAAGAATGAAATTAAAGAGGATACCAGAAAATGGAAGGATCTCCCTTGCTCTTGGATTGGGAGGATCAACATAGTAAAAATGGCAATTCTACCAAAAGCAACCTATAGATTCAATGCAATCCCCATCCAAATCCCATCAAAATTCTTCACAGACCGTAAGAGAACAATAATAAACTTTATATGGGAAAATAAAAAACTCAGGATAGCCAAAACAATCTTATACAATAAAGGAACTTCTGGAGGCATTACCATTCCCGACTTCAAACTCTATTACAGAGTTACAGTATTGAAAACAGGTTGGTATTGGCATAAAAACAGAGAAGTCGACCAATGGAATCGAATAGAAGACCCGGTTATTAGCCCACAAACCTATGAACACCTGATTTTCGACAAAGGAGCTAAAAGTATACAATGGAAGAAAGAAAGCATCTTCAACAAATGGTGCTGGCACAACTGGATGTCAACCTGTAGAAGAATGAAAATAGATCCATATCTATCACCATGCAGAAATCTCAAGTCCAAATGGATTAAAGACCTCAATATTAATCTGACCACACTGAATCTGATAGAAGAGATAGTGGGAAGTAGTCTACAACACATAGGCACAGGAGACCACTTCCTACCACAGACAATAAGAGCAACAATGAATAAATGGGAACTCCTGAAACTGAGAAGCTTCTGTAAAGCAAAGGACACTGTCATTAAGACAAAAAGGCATCCTACTGATTGGGAGATCTTTACTTAACATCTTTTTATAAATAAATTATTCTTGAAAGTTCTATATTGACTTGGGAATCAAATCGTGATACAGAAACTGTATTAGTTAAATCACTGCTTAGCCCTTTAGTTCTAACCTCTTATTGGATAACTCTTACATCTTAATTTAAGCAATTTCTAGTAATCTGTGTATCACCATGAGGCTGTGGTTTACTGGGTAAAGTTCTGTTTAGCTCTGTCAGGGTTCCATGGCTTCTCTCTGACTCCACCAATCAGGAGGTCATTTTGGTTCTGGGTGGATGGGTCAAACAATTACTACAAATTGGTACCCAAGGTCCTTCTGTTTATGTGTTTTTTTTTAATCGAGTAATGAATAAAGAAACTGGCTTGGCTTATAGCAAGATAGAACTTAGTTAGGTAGGAAAAACTAAACTGAATGCTGGAAGAAAAGAGGCAGAGTCAGGGAGAAGCTATGGAGCCACTTCCAGAGATAGATGTGCTAACACTTTGTTGTTAGTCCACTACCTCATTGTGATGCACAAATTAATGGAGATGGGTGAAATTAAGATGTAAGAGTTAGCAAATAAGAAGCTAGAACTAGTTGGCTAAGCAGTGATTTTTATAATCTAATTTCTGTGTGATTATCTTGGGAGTCTGAGCAGCCAGGAAACAAACAAGCAGTCTTTACAACATACATCTATCTATCTCATTCATTTTAAAACATAACCTATACTCTTAAGCCTATAACATGACAAACTGAAGATAAAGACAGAGGAAAATTTTGTTTCATACTAGTGAACATTGAAGCATTTTGTATATATAAGAAGATTACTTTTCATTTACTTAATCATAAAAAGTTGATATTTAATAAAATGTATTGTGTTAATAGTGAGTTCATTACTGATATTTATAATGATTCATCAAATTATTTGAAATGTCAAATTTTAATATTTTCTCCAGCTTTTCTATCCACAATATGTGCAGATTGTTTCATAGGCTCAATCAAGTTGCACTTCAGCCTTCCCAATTATAATAATTAAAAAGTCATAATAACAATCTTAAAAAAATCTATGCTTGTAAACCACAAAGTTATCAGATTTTACCTTTCAAAGGAACTTAATCTTATTCTTCAGAAATAAAATATTAGACTCTATAGTTAGTAATTCCATATGATGGTGAATATTGAATTTACTGATTAAAGTTATGTAATAGTAAGCTTACACAAGCAGGGACTTCAATGACATAGCATCTAAAGTAACAGTGTTTTCATGTATTAATAATGAAACAGAGTGGAGAGCCTTGTTATGTTTCTGATTTTAGTGGAATTACTTTAAGATTCTCTCTACCTTTATTTTGATGTTAGCTATGGATTTGCAATATATCGTCCTTATTATGTTTAGGTATGTCCCTCATGTCTTTATGAAATTTTTTTATTATGAAGGTTTATTGGATTTTGTCAAAGGCCTTTCAGCATCTATTGAGATGTTCATGTATTATTTTGTTTGTTTTTAATTTTTTCCTTTCCATTTGTTGATATGATAGCTTACATTGACAGAATGTCATATGTTGAAACGTATCTGCTTCTTTGGGATGAAACCTACTTGAGTCATGATAGATGAACTTTTTCATGTGTTCCTGTATTTAGTTTGTGAGTATTTTAGTAAATATTTTTGCATCTATGTTTATGAGGGAAATTGGTCTGTAATTCTCTTATTGAGTCTTTGTATGCTTTGAATATCAGGGTCATTGTGGACTCAAAGATGAATTTGGCAATACCCCTCCTGTTTTTATTTTGTGGAATAATTTGAGGATTATTAGTACTAACTCTTCTTTTAAAGACTGGTAGAAGACTGAACTGAAACCATCTGGCCCTGGGTAATTTTTGGTGGGGAGACTTTTTTATGACTGCTTCTGTTTCCTTAGGGGTAAACAGTCTATTTAAATTGCTTAGAACCTTTCATGATAAAAGTTTCTAAGAGTTCAGAAATACAAAGTAGATGTCTACAAGTAATATATAGCAAGCCAAGAGCCAACATCATTTAAACGAAGAGAAACACAAAACAATTCCACTAAAATCAGAAACAAAAGCAAGGCTGCCTATTCTCTTTGTATCTTTTCATTATAGTATTTGAAGTTTTAGCTAGAGCAATAAGAAAACTTAAGATGAAAGATATACAAACTGGAAAGGAAGAAATCAAAGTACTGCTCTTTGTGATGATATGATCGTATAATTAAATGCCCCCAAAAATTCTTCCAGGGAACTCCTACAGCTTATCAGTACCTTTAGTTAAGTGGTTAGATAAAAAAATTAATTAAAATGACTGAGAAACAAATAAATGTTCAACTTCTTTAGGCATCAAAGAAATGCAAATCTATCTTATATATCTGTCAGAATGGCTGAGATAAGAAAACACAAATGACTCCTCATGTTAGAGAGTATGTAGAAGAAGGAGAACACTCCACCAGTGCCTGTGGGAGTGCAAATTTGTACATCACTTTGGAAATCAATATGGCAGTCTCTCAGAAATTTGAGAACAATCTACTTTAGGATCCAGCATACCACACTTCTGGGGATGTACACAAAGGACAATTCTTCATATGACAAGGACACTTGCACCACTATGTTCATAGTAGTGTTATTCTTAATAGTCATTTACTGGACTATTTTACGTGTCTCAACCAAAGAATGGATAAACAAAATGGTGTACATTTATAAGATGGAGCTTTTAAAAACAATATCATCAGGAATTTTTTTTTTTGATGTAACTAGAAAGTATAATCCTTAGTTAGGTAACCCAGACCCAGAAAAAAAAAACATATTATATACTCCCTGATATCTTACCCAGACTCAGAAAGAAAAACATATTATATTCTCCCTGATAAGTGAATATGAGTCATAAAAGATAATCATTCTATAACACACAGCCCTAGAAAAGCTAAGAAAGGAAGAGTGTATACTGGGAGGGGAAGCTATGAAGCTCAGTATAAAAGACACAAAATGGACATTTTCAGTGGAGCAAGGACAGACCTGGAGGGGGAAATGTGGATGGAAATGGGAGGGATCAGGAGGAGTGAGGATGGATGAAAAGACTAGTGAGAGATGACTGGTATCTGGAAGCATCTCTGGGATGAGCTAGAACCTAGAACAATGAAAAATCCCAGTAAAATATGAGAGTGACCTAGCTAATACTCCTAGCAATAGTGAATATCGAGCCTGACCTGACCATCTCTTTCCTGTAACCAGGCATGATTTCCATTATAGGCTCTGGGATACAAAGTCAGCTACAAACCCTTGATCTAAAATTCATCCTGCCTACAAAATGTGCTGGAGTAAAGATGGCACAGAAATTGTGGAAGTGACCGACTATGACATATATGCATATGATATTAGATGAATAGTTAATAAAAATAGACTGCAGATTAAGAATGTTGTAGTCTTAGAATATATTAATTTGTGTGTGTGTGGGGGGGTAGGTTTCTTAAGGGAAGAAGATGCCCTAGCTAGGATTTATATCAATGTTAAAACCATGAACAAAATCCACTCAGAGACAAAGGGGTTTATTTATATTACATATCCATGTCACTGCTATTGAAGAATAATCCTCCAGCTGTGCCCTCCACAGAACAGATTGTCTTTTATTCTCAATTCAGCTCCATTTCACAGCTATTGCTGTCTTTGATAGTAGTCCCATGGTGCTATCTTCTGAATTATTCTGCAATTGAATGTCTTATGCAACTGGGCTCCACCTTCACCAATAACCTATCCTGTTTTTTGTTTCTTCTTCTTCTTCTTCTTCTTCTTCTTCTTCTTCTTCTTCTTCTT